>SKCR01018026.1:0-20571 GCA_019454045.1 Zanthoxylum bungeanum | reverse complement strand
GTGGTGATCTTGTGGTGGTTTTTTTTGTTTTCTTTTTGTGTGTTTTGGGTGTGTAGAGAGAGTTTAGAGAAATTTCGAGAGAGCTTGGGTGTGAATTGTGTTGTGTGTAGGAGAGCAATGGCCTTGGTTAGGGGTTGTTTATATGAGAATGGCTAGGTTTACAAGGGACGGGATTTGTGCATTAATTAGGATATGATTTAGTTTTAAACAAGGAATCAAAGGATTGAGGGGGGGACAAAATATTTTACTTTAGAAGTTGTAATATTTAATTTGTGTTGGTTTAGGAATACAAATATTTTATTTGGTAAATATCTTATTAGATTAGGAAGTCAAATATATGATTGGATTTAATTGGTAGGATTGATTTTAATTTGGTATGATTATATTTTGATTTAGTATGTGATTTGTTTAATTTAGGCATGATTTTAGTTTAAGTTGGTAATTGTTTATTTTAATTGGTAAATGATTTAAATGTTTTATTTAATGTTTAATATTTAATTTAATATTTAATTATTTAATTTGGGATGTGTTTTATGGGCTTTGGGGAGTTAAATGGGCTGGGTGTGAGGCTAGCAGCAAAACCAGAATTACCGACACCGTTCGAACGCTCCCTCGAACGCTACACGAACGCCCGCAATCTGCTTCCCGTTCGAACTAAGTAACGAACGCAGCACCAACGAAGACAGTGAGCTTGCTTATTCTGAATTCCCCCTTCCGATATCCGTTTCCCGCGGCATCGCGTGACTCAAAAGGTAGCTGTCTCCAAATAAGACTCCTCATCGGGTTTCACATGCGTAAAAATGCAGTGCCTACACCTGGCTAGACATGGGCCCACAAACGTCACTATGAACGAGGGCTAACAGTTCAGTGGCACGTTCACCTTTACCGCTAAAAGGTGATTTAGGCATTTTGCCTAATAAGCAAGATTCGCAGACGTCATATGAATTTGGATCAAATCCGTCCAAGTACCCACTCTTCGAAAGTGTGGATATGCGAGTCTTGTTAATGTGTCCCAGACGACAATGCCACATATAAGTTTCATCATTTGGATCACTCTTTTTAAGCCTTTTGTTTGTTAATTTATATGTAGGAGATCATTTATATTCAAATATAAAGACCATTATTGGCAACTGCAGTGCATATTTCTGCATCATTTTTATATAAATAACACCCAGTGTTTCTAAATACAAAAGTGTACCATTTCGGGTTAACAAAGATACAGATATAATATTCCTAGTCAAACTAGGTACATATAACAGTCATTTAGTTTAAGTACATGCCCGAGGGCAGTTCTAATACAAAAGTGCCCACGGCCAAACAGCAACAGGAGTTCCGTTTCCAACTCGTAGATCAATCTCCCCTGAAGCCAGAGTCCTGCTGTTCTGTAGATCCTGCACATCAGTACATATATGAGAACCACAACCAGAATCAAAAATCCAATTTTTAAAACTAGAAGTAGCCATGTTTATTTCAATAACAAAAATACCAGAGGTCGGTGCCTTGCCCGCCTTGATCTCCTTCTGATCGCCTTGTTCATGCGGCAGTCACGCTTCCAGTGACCTCTTTTGCCGCAGTTAAGGCATATGTCTTGTGAGTTGTTCCTCGGCTTCCCAGAAGCCATCGGCATCTTGGCCTTGCCTTGTTCTTACGCTTCTTCTTTTTCACCCCTCCAGTTGCCTTGGGCCCAGCCCTTGACGTCTGAGAGGTCGATGCAAAGTGCGCCTCGCGCTTGTTGCCTTTAAGAAGCTCTTTCTCTGACTCCTTAAGAATGGACAATAGCTCTCCAAGAGTATCGTCCGTATCCATCAACTTGTAGTTGATGATAATCTGCTTCCAAGTATCGGGAAGTGACTGTAAAAGCATGTCTACAGTCAGCTCAGCCTCCAAGACTATTACCATTTTGGCCAGCTCATCAATGTCAGCTATCATTTGAGTCCCGTGGGCCTCAACTGAAGCGCCATCAGTCATACGGGAGCGAAAGAGTTTCTTCACCAACTCATACCTCTCCATCCGCTTATTAGTGCGGTGAAGATCCTTTAGTCTAGCCATCATATTATAAGGATCCAAGTCCCTATTCTGGCGACGAAAGTGTTGAGTCATGGAAGCAAGCATGATCGACTGAGTTGTATCACAATCATCGCTATGAGTTTCTCCATAACTCCAGCTCAAGTGGCTCAGTGGGCCTCGGCCGAGAGGTCTCTGTATGGTGTGCAACAGCCTCTCTGCCCCAAGGACTATCCTCATGTTCATTTCCCAGTCAGCAAAGTTCGTGCCCTTAAATACATTATCACCCATGATTATGTCTTGGACATTTCCTTTGTTTGCCATCTTAACTACGATAGTCCAACTATCTAGTTAACGATATAGGGTACAGTCAAACTGTTACAAGAAAAAACATTTTATTAGTCCAACTAATGTTAAAATATTGACGAAATAAATTTTGTAAGCGCGTAAAGCTAAGTATCTGAATGAAATTGCAAATTCAATACTAGCCTCCCACTATTTTCTACAAGTCTCTAACCCTCTGTCGAGTACTCGGGAAATCCAATTTCCTAGTGGGCTAGGATCCCGTTAAATAACACACAACCTTGACTTTGGCCAACAAGTTGTATGATATTTAACTAGGTAGATCTCGAAGATCAATGGATCCCATCCAATTCCTAGATCCGGTTGGTGGACATCCAAGTCCGAAACATATATATCTAATACATATGTCAATGTATCCAATACATTTTCCTAACCATTTCCTCTAAATCAACTAAGTCTTGGCTTTGGCACAACAAACTTAATGATTCCAGTTAAGCGGGACCCATTGACATGGAAAGTTTCGTAATCAATGTCGATGGACAAGAAGTGATCTTGACTTTGGCCAACAAATCACAACTTGGACAAGACACCGATATGGAACAAAACTCTCATGATTCAAACACATCCTCAATTGACAAAGGTCTTGACTTTGGCCAACAAACCAATGCCAATTTCGGATCTTGAGAGAGAATCACTCAACAGAAGGAAAATCGCTTAATATTGTTTGAGGGATTTTCGTGGAATTTGCAACCAATTAATTTATCTTTGTTAGGTCTCATCATCATACACCCTTAAGCATGCTTCTAAAACATCATAAAGCGCGTAAAGTAAAGTAATAGCGATATACGGATGGATATGAACAACAACTTGTTCCTAGAACAAATCACTCCCTTTCCTCTCCCCGCTAGAACTATTCTACTCTTACCCAATTACATAATACAATAAGAGAAACCTCATTTACATTGAGGGGAATTAGGTGAGAAGAGAATACAAAGAGACAATAAGAGAAAGGCTGGACACGCAGGTCCAATTTATAAATTCTAAATTTACAATAATTTCTAAAATTACCCTTCCCTTCTAATATCCATCCGATATACACTATTCATACATTACATCCACATTCAGTCATTCAAGGCATGTTATACAACCAATCAAATCCAATTAATTAGTCTTTAATTAGGTGACAATACAATGTTCAAACAATTGTTTGCATTTGTGCGAGTCCAACTCAATTTGAGAATAAATACTTATAGTATGAATTCACGAATTATATCGAACTACTCGTCAAATCCAATTTAAGTCGTATTCAATACTAATCCTTATATTTAATTCCAAATTAAATATTTACACTTTTATTGTGCTTTTATGACTTAGATTCCAAATCTAATTCTATCGGGTCTCAAAGCCCAATCAACATCCAATGTCCGTTTAATTAAAGTCCGATGGGCTTTCAATTGATTTCATTAGGCTTGGGCCTTGGTCAATGTGGGTCAAACCCAATTTCCAAGCCCAATAAGGAATCACCCTCATTTGCCATAAAAATCAATATCAAGCCAATAAGGCCCAATTAAACATAAAAGCCCATTTATTACATTTGGACTTAATGGAGTGATTTAGGCCCATTTTTGGATCCAATCCAATTTGCCCAAACCTACTTGGTCCAACCAAGCCCATTATGTCCAAATTAATAGTTTTAGGCCCAATTCAAAATTAAGCCCAATTAATCAAATTTTAAAATTCCAAATTTTATAACTTAATTAATTAAAGTGTAATGTCATGATTAATCCTTTAAATCAATATTTCCAAAATATCAAATTAATCCATTAATCATATTTTTATCTAAATATACATGTCCAACATTATTTAATCAAAAAATCAAGTCCCTAATCTTCTTCCATGCATTCGGCCAGGTGATGAAAAATTACCGATTTCGTTTTCAATCCAATCGAATCACAAATCGTCATTTTATGTTCGTTTAAAGTCATCCAATGATCTTATAAACAACAAATCATCATCTCCATGGTCTAGGTAGTATTCGGCCAAGCCTCTCCAAGAGGGGAAAAATTAATCCAATTTATTTTTCATGAAATTGATAATGTATAACATAATGTAACATACATTTAAGCATACTTAATCAATCAAAATCATCAAATCATGCTTCAATCAATTTTGCCCAAATATTACCCTAATATATTTTCATGCTCTTTAAGCTCAATGATACCATTGTTGGAAATTCTAATCCATGTCCCAAGATCAAAAGAGCAAACAAAACATATAAATGAATGAACAATATGAAGTATGGCGGAATCATACTCACAAAGATCGGAATGCGGATGCGTTGATGAAACAAAAATTTTCTCCTTTGTGTAGTGAGGGTTTCGCCAAACAGAAAAGAGAAGCTCCAAGAAATTTTTTATCCTTCCAAGCTCTAAGATTAGTTTCCCATAACACCTTTGTATGATCCCTTGATGGTGCTAGCCTTGTGTGTGATTTTATGTTCCAAACAAACACAAATTCTTCAGTTTTTGGCAACAAAAACAGAAAAGTGGAGAGGGCTGTGAGAGCTCACAGTTTCGGTCATGAGAGAATAGGAGAGAGTGTTATGATTTTGTTACAAAAATCAATTTATATTTATGCCATAATATTTATTAAATTAATAATAAACTTATGACACAAATCATGCAATGGCTTAGAGTGTCAAACACTCAAACTCCATGCAAAACCATTGAGTGTATTGTACATTATCACCATGCAATGTATTAACAATTAAATAATGCATAAAATGACATTGTTGGACAAAATGACCCATAGCGTCACTGTTTGCACAGAACATTGTGTTGCTGTAGCAAATTAACTATGTAACAAGGAAATTGCACTCTCGTCATTTGTGATTAGATCACCATAGATATAAATGAAGAGAGGTCCCTATGATTAGTTCCTGGATTGAGATGATATGAGACAGTATCAGTCCAAAGGATTAATCATTAAATATCCCTAGCCGTAGTATTATCGAGACTGGACATCGATAATGCGGAATAGGCTAGTATTGCACTTGTGCGCGTTGTGAGGGCACAACGGCATAGTTCTCATATATAAGTATTGGATACTTGTGCAAGTGCGATAGGAGGTCGTGTTTCACCGATGGTACGGGAAACAGCTTCGCTCTGGATAGACCCTTCGGAATCCCATTGGTATTATGACTAGGTGTCTATGGGAGGCCGAAATCAAGGTATGTGTGTATAGTCTTAACCTGAGACTTACATCGCTAATACTTACGACAATCGGTAAACTTTGGTTTTGGTGGTGGGGGATCTTAACTGGTTCTGTGTTCACCTCTTCTGGGTTTATCAGGAATCGTAGTGTATTGGATGTGATGTCAAGACGGAAGTGTCACTCCAGTCATAATGGAGATGATGTCACGCAGGATACGGTATTAGTGCTCTTCAGTGATGCGCATCCAATCGTGATATTATGACCAGGTCATGAATATCCGATTATAGAGACTAGTCACCAGACATCCGATATGTGTTTCGGATGGGGTAGACACTTATCCAGCCCCAGCCCTAGCACGTGACTATCCGATACTGGGCAGATACGCACAATACATTAGTATACTACGCTTGATACAGATCTTTGATATTCTTTGATGAATATGTCCGGAGAACTTGGGAAGACTTGGTGCTTTGCTAGGAGTCGACCTTGTCTCGTAAATCGGTAGAACGTAGTACTTGGTACGTACGTGATTCGGATACTCCGACGACCGTATTTACTGCCAGATTATCCGGGGATCTCATGGGTCGCTTCCCGATAATCCACCGATGACGCACAACTCGCACTCTTGAATAATCTGGGATATATAGAAGAGAGAGAGAAAATTAATCTAGGATTATAACGGAGATATTTTATCCGGATAAAATGTCGTCTAAGAGAGAGAACGATTAATTTGGAATTGATCGATGAATTAATATATTCGATATATTAAATGAAATTAGATTTCGACGCGGAATTAAAATTAGATTTTAATTCGGGCAAACGAGTTAATTTAGAATTAATTCGTTAGCGACGTAAATAATAATTTCGCCAGGCGTAATTATTTATTTAAATTCGATTGAATTAACGTCGCGACGTAAGCTCGGTATTTCGAAAATATCGAACCCGAACGCGTGAGTGCACGTGGGCCCACTTTCATTTGGAAACGTGTGGGGCCCACATGACACATGTCATTTTATGCATTATTTTATTCTAATGCATTGCATGTTGATAGTGTACAATGCACTCAATGTTATTGCATGGAAATTGAGTGTTTGACACTCTAAGCCATTGCATGTTTTGTGTCATAAATTATTTTAATTAATAAATATTATGGCATAAATATAAATTGATTTTTGGTAAATCATTTTCAACTTAACACAACTTCTTCTCTCTCAATTCTCTATTCTCTCACGCCCAAATGAAGAAATTCTTCACTGGTTTGGAACCAGAAATGGCGTGGACTTTAGGGAAGCAAAGAGTGATTTTCATGGTGAAAAATCAAGTGCTAGCACACTTACCAGTCTTCGAAGGTGGTAGGGAGGTTCGACCATGAGGCGGGATCCATCCGACGAAGCTAGGAGCTCCGTTTCTTCACTCAAAATTTCTGTTTTGCAGGGCAGTGGACTGCCAGCAGTTTGGCGTGAAGGGCAGTGCGTTTTTGGGCTTCATTCGTCTTCAAATCGACATAACCGATCAATGTGAGTATTCCGCTACCTCCGTTGATGTATTCACGCATTATTTCATGTCTTGATTTGATCTTGGGACCTTAGAATAAACCAACAGAATGTGTCATGTGGGCCCCACACAACCCAAATGAAAGTGGGCCAAGCATACTCACGCGTTCGGGTTCGATATTCCGAAATACCGAACTTTCATCGCGACGTTAATTAAATCGAATTTAAATAAATAATTGCGCCTAGCGAAATTATTATTTACGTCGCTAACGAATTAATTCTAAATTAACTCGTTTGCCCGAATTAAAATCTAATTTTAATTTCACGTCGAAATCGAATTTCGATTATTATATCGAATATAATAATTTTACGATTAATTCCAAATTAATCGTTCTCTCTCTATGTATAGTACTTTATCCAAGATAAAGTCTCTCCGTAATTAATCCAAGATTAATCGAGTTTGAATCATACGTCATTGGTGAATCTTCGGGAAGCGACCCAAGAGATCTCTGGATATGTTGGCAGTAAATACGGCCGTCAGATTATCCGAACACGTACGTACCAAGTACTACGTTTTTACCGATTTACAAGACAAGGTTAGCCTCTAGCAAAACGCCATGCCTACCCATTCTCCAGAAATATTCTTATTGGAATATAAGATCTATAACAAGCGTAGTATACCGTAGTATAGTGTATACTGATCCAGTATCGGATGATCACATGTAAGGCCTGGGGCTGGAGATGTGTCTGCCCCGTACGATACATATATCGGACATCAAGCAACTAGTCTCTTTGAATCGGATAATCCTGACCTTGTCATATTATCCCGATGGTTGCAACCATTATAGAGTACTAGTTCTGTATCCTGCGCGATCATCATCTCCATATGTCTGAAGTGATACTTCCGTCTTGACATCACACCCAATACACTACGATTCCCGATAAACCTAGAAGAGGTGTACACAGAACCTGTTAAAGCCCTGGACGACCAAAACTAAAGTCTACCGATTGTCGCAAGTACTAGCGATGCAAGTCTCAGGTTAAGACCATATGCACCTACCCTGAAGCGGACTCCCATAGACACGCAGACATACTACCAATGGGATTCCGCGGGGTCTATCCAGAGCGAAGCTATTTTCCGTACCATCGGTAAAACAAAACCTCCTACCGCACTTGCATAAGTATCCAATACTCAAATATATGAGAACTATGCTGTTGTGCCCTCACAACACGCACAAGTGCAGTACTAGTCTATTCCGCATTATCAATGTCCAATCTCGATAATACTACGACTAGGGATATTTAATGATTAAACCTTTATGGATTGATACTGTCTCATATCATCTCAATCCGGAATTAATCATAGGGACTTTTACCATTTATATATCAAAGTAAATAAATTACAAAACGGTAAAAGGCAATTTCATTACTACATAGTTAATTTTGTACAATAATACAATATCATTTACAAAATAGTGACGCTATGGGTCATTACTGTCTAACACTTTTCCATACTCCAGAAGCCTTTGGCCAAGCCATGGGTCTCTAGAATATCGAAGTAAGGTGCGCTTTGCGCTACAAGCTTAATGGATTAAGCACTTAAGTTATCATCACATAATCTTCCAAAGATTATGCTCGACTATTTGCTTAACTCTGGGCTTAGGCTTAATATTTATTTTATCAAATAAAATAACTTATTAATATCCAGGACCATCCTGAAATATTATTCCCAATTTGAAAATTAAACCATTTAAATACATTTTCCTTAGGATTATATATTAAACGTTAATCTTTCAATTTATATCTTGATTTTAATAGTCCAACTATTTAATCAATTATTTAGGTACCTTTTATTATAATGATTACAATAGTCCAACTATTTAATCAACTATAATTTAATAGATTAAATTCAATTATTTTGATTTCTATAATCCAATTATAAAATCAACCATAATTAAATTGTTTGAATATAATAGTCCAACTATTTATAAAACAACAATTTAAATATTAGTCCAACTAACATTTAATTGACGGAATTTATGACGTGATATTCGATTGAGCGCGTATGGCGAGTAATTGAACGAATATTGCAAATTCAATTCTTGCCTCCCACTATTTTTCGGCGAGCCTCCAACCCTTGGGCGAGTACTCGAGAAACCGTGTTTCCTAGTGGGCTAGGATCCCGTTAAATATCACACAATCTTGACTTTGGACGATGATATTGAAATATAAAAGAATCATACTTGACCACTTGTACCTGCGATGAAAAAGCATAAACAATAGAGAAAATGTTATGGAAAAACTTCACTACCACATCTACTTTCTTTTCACCAGCTCTCACAGCTTCATCATCACTCATGGCCACTATCTCAACCATACTTACAAAGACCTCCTCACACACCTGCTCAGCTTCACTATGTTTTTCAACCTCAACGCACACTATCTCACAAGTGTTTACTCCCTCAATGCTCACGGTCTCACAAGCATTTTCACTCACCATGTCACTTATAACACAATTCACAACATTCAAGGCCTCACAAGTGTTTTCATTCGCTATGCACTCAACATCACAAGTGCTTCTCACTTCATTACACACAACTTCAATAGCGTTTGGTTGTTGAGTACTCTCTTCATTCACTGCATATTTAGTTACCTTCCAAGCCTTTTTCCATTTCTCATAAGATCTTCTATAATCACTCATAATATCTTGGATATACTTTTTAAAGTATCCAAACCCTTGATCTTATTATCAATGGTTAAACTGGACCTGCCATCTCAACACTAAACAAACAGATTAGAAATAATAAAAAGAAAAACAAATATGTAAATCCTCACAATCTCACGTGTTTACACTCGAATGATATCACTCCACTCGTGTTTGCACTCTATTGGCTTTTACCCGATACTGTGCTCAAAATCACTGCCTTTTACCACTCTTGGGTTCTTCCTCAATTCAATTACAAATCAACTCAATTCCCAGAATGGTCAACTAAGGTGTAGTCCATAAGCTAGTAGAAACACAAAGAACCAATAATGTATATAGTGCAGGTGGAATAATGCGAATAAGAATAGTAATCACGAAGACTCAATTAAAGAGACTTAAGCTAGAGTGCACGGAATAATAAAAAAGACGAGTTAGCTAAATGCGCAAACAAACAAGCAAGCACTCAATGTGACACTTAGCCAATCTTGTGATCACTCGCTATTGTTTTTGTCTCACTCTTTTCTTTTTTTTTCCTCTTTTTTTTTCACTCTTATCTTTTGTCTCTCACACTCAAAGTGTATACAAAGCAAATGAAATACAATGTAAATAACAAGATTACCACATTCGGTAATTTTCAAGTTATATCCTTAGCACTCGCAATACATGTAAATACAACTCAAATGACAATGTAACTCATATAATCAATTCAGCAATGTGGTAATGTCTACCTTTCAACTTGCAAATGATCTAGTTACAATGTAACTAACTCAATTTCCAATTCAGCCAAGTCAAATTACAAGCTAAGTAACTAGGTGATGCAGCTACTTGCCTCTTCAAGCACCTTAAAAACAAATGATTACACACAAGTTCCCATGTCAAGCTAATGATGAATTTATTGCCTCTTCACTTATAATAACAATATTTCAAGAGGTGGCAAGTGATACTTGCTTGGATACACACGAATTTAGTGCAAATTTGTTGCACTCAACCTTGCTTCACTTGATTCTTCAACATTAACAACACAAATCAGTAAGATAACAATGATACAACTCACTCCAATCACTAAATTTGGTGCATTCGGATTTGTTTCATCAATTACACATTCACATTCATCAATAAAGCACTCAATCTTTCTTTCTTTTCACTCAAACTCACAAGATTGTGCTAACTTCACAAGAATGTAAACAAGTAAGCTCACGTAAATACCAAGATGAATGATCTCAATTCTGATTTTTTTTTTGCAAAGTTGATATGAATAATACCTATGGAAACAACACTAATTGCATGTATTCAACAATAGCAAGACAAGATATATCAATAAATCTCACTAGGTCAAATATGATCTGATTCTTTTTTTTTTTGGATTTTTGAAACTAATAACTTAATAACATTGTTAAACACGTCCCAGTAACTTATAATTAACAACTAAACACTTGATTCAAGCAAAGAACACAAAAGCCCCAATTTTGACCTAAGTAGCCAAAGCTTAACTCAAAGGCCAACAAATTGTATGATAATTAACTAGGTAGATCTGTAAGATCGATTGGATCCAATCCAATTCCTAGATCCGGTAGGGGGACTCAAAGTCCGAAACATATATCATATATATGCCAATACATCCAATGTATTACCTAACATTTTTTCCTCTGAATCGACTAAGCCTTGGCTTTGGCACAACAAACTTAGTGATCCCAGTCAAGCGCGGCCCATTGACCATGGAAAGCTTCGTAATCGATGTCGATGGACAAGAAGTGGTCTTGACTTTGGCCAACAAACCACGACTTGGACAAGACACTGACATGTAACAAAGCCTTCGTGATTCAAACACATCTTCGACAGACAAAGGCCTTGACTTTGGCCAACAAACCAATGCCGTCTTAGATCTTGAGTAAGAATCACTCAATGGAAGGAAAAGCGCTTAATATTTAGCGAGGGTTTTGCGCGTGCAAATTGGCAACCAATTTATTCTCTTTGTTAAGGTCTCGTCATCATACACCCTTAAACATGCATTCTAAATACATAATAAAGCGTATATGTAAAATAATAATGATATGCGGATGGATACTTTACACGTTGATCCTAGATCAAATCTCTCACTTTATCTCTCCAGCTAGCACAAGTATTTGCTTCTACCCGTTACACTACACTTCTAAAGAAACCTCATTTACATTGAGGGGAATATGTGAGAAGAGAATACAAAGAATATGAGGTGATAAGGCTGGACACGCAGGTCCAATTAATAAATCGAATTTATTACAACAATTTCTAAAATTGTTCCACCCATCTAATATCCATCCGATATACATTATTCATGCATCGCAACCATGTATTCACACAAGCATGTTATCAATCAATCTAATCAAATTAATTAATCTGATAATTAGTGATCATCCAATGTTCAAACAACGATTTGATTTTATGCGAGTCAAACTCGTCTTTGCGAATAAATACTTAAAGTACAAATTCTAGAATTAAATTAAACTACATCATTAAGTCTAATTTAACATGCATTTAATTCTAATTCACTATTTAATTCTAAATTAAATAACACATTTTTTTTAACGAACCTTTTACGACCTAAATTCCAAATTTAATCGCAACGGGTCTCAAAGCCCGATTAACGTCCAACGTCAGTTTAATTAAATTCCAATGGGTTTTTAATTAATTTCTTAAGGCGTGGACTTTTGGTCAACTCGGGTCAAACCGATAACCAAAGTCCAATCCGGGAATTACCTCATAAGCCTTTAAATTAATTTTGGCCCATTAGGCCCAATTAAATTACAAAGGTCCATTAAGTCGCATTTGGGCTTTATGGAAGCGGTTTTGGGCCCAATTGGATCCAATCCAATTTTCCTAAACCCAACTTTGTACAACAAAGCCCATTAAGCCCAATAACAACACTTAAGCCCAAATTCACAAAATAGGCCCAAATCAATTAAATTACAAAAATCCAATTTTTCTAATTTAATTACCCAAAGTGCATTAACATAATTAATCACCTAAATCAATATTTCCAAAACACAAATTAGGCTAATTAATCATGCTCATCTACAACAAAATATTTCCAACACATTTCATCAAAAATCAAACGCATATATGCTCATTGTTCTCGGCAATGGAAGGGAAAATTATGTCTGATTCGGTTTCAATCCGATTAAATTCACAATCGACATTAAATCACATTCCTAATCGTTTCCAACTCATCCAATGAATCAAAAAAAAAAAAATCCCAAAGAACACATAAGGGACAACTCTCGGCCACGCTCAAGATTTTGGGCAAATTTGTTCCAAACCAAATTTGATCAAATTGATCCAATCAATCATCATAAAACATGTTATAAACAAACTAAATCATCCAATTTCATTAATTCATGCTCAAACACATTTTTACCCAAATTTTAGCCCTATGTCAAATTTCATGCTTTTACTCGCTCTGATACCATTGTTGGAGTTTCTAGGTCCTAATGATCGAATAGATGCCATGAAATATATGCGAATACAAATCGAGAAAGTTGGGGAATACTTACATTGATCGGTTGAACGATGCAGAGGCCACGAAAACAAAGTTTATGCCCACTATTTTCACACCAACTGCAGCACTCCAAGCTCACTGGTTTGCGCCATTGGAGGTCCTCGAACAAGCTCCAAGCTTCGTCAAATGATTCCCGGCTCATGGGTGAACTTCCCTATCACCTTCGCATGTCTCTCGGAGTGCTAGCTCTCTAGAAATTTGCCACAAATCTCACTACACTTGCTTCCCATCTTCACGTTTTCTGGGCAGAAAACCAGTGAAGAGCAGCCCAATTGGGCGTTTGAGAGAGGAGAGCAAATAGAGAAGAGAGAGATGGATTTGTTAAGTTAAAATGGTAAAATGATTTTCTAAAAACCATATACACAATTTTCCCTCCAAAAGCTAAGCATTTAATGCTTCCCATCTTCTCAAATCAACTCACATCAACTTCCCATAATTCATGAATAGTGACTGGCGTCAATCACTCAAAGTGAAAGACATCCATCACTTGATTGACGAATGATGTGACGCTAGAAGCGACTAGCGATTTGACGCTTGATTTAATTTGCCGCACTCGAATTCGAAAAGCGAATGCGCTCGTAAATAATCTCGGGCTCGGGTTCGCTAATTCTAAATTAACGAACTTTCCGTTGCGACACAATTAAATCTAATTTAATTAAATAATCATGGCAAGCATAATTACTATTCACGTCGTTAACGAATTAATTCTAAATTAATTCGCTCGCCCGAATTAAAATCTAATTTCAATTCCGCGTCGAAATCCAATTTCGTTTAATATATCGAATATATTAATTCTTCGATTAATTCCAAATTAATCATTCTCTCTCTTTAAATGATATTTTATCCCAGAAAAAATATCTCCGCAATTAATCCCAGATTAATATTCTCTCTCATCTAATTAATCCCAGATTAATTAAAATGTGAGTCATACGTCATCGGTGAATCGTTGGGAAGCGACCCATGAGATCCCCGGATATGTTGGCAGTCAAATCGGTCGTCGGACTATCCAAACACGTAAGTACCAAGTACTACGTTGTACCGATTTACTAGACAAGGTTGACTTCTAGAAAGCGCCATGCCTACCCAATTCTCCGGAAATATCCTTACAGGAATAAGGATCTATATCAAGCGTAGTATATCGTAGTATTGCCTATTTATGTCCAGTATCAGATGATCAAATGCAAGGCCTGGGGCTGGTATAGTGTCTGCCCCGTACGATACTATATCGGATAACGAGCAACTAGTCTCTTTAGAATCGGATAATCATGAACAAGTCATATTATCCCGATGGTTGCAACCTTATAAGAGAGCCAGTTCTGTTTCCCTGCGCGATCATCATCTCCATATGACCGGAGTGACACTTCCATCTTGACATCACACCCAACACACTACGATTCTCGATATATCCAGAATTGGGGTACACAAGAACCGGTTAAAGCCCTGGAAGACCTCAACCAAAGTATATTGATTGTCGTATGCATTAGCGGTGCAAGTCTCAGGTTAAGACCAAATACACCTACCCTGATTTCGGACTTCCATAGACACGTAGTCATACTACCAATGGAATTCCGAGGGGGTCTATCTAGAGCGAAGCTGTTTCCCGTACCATCGGAGAAAAAAACCTTCTATTACACTTGCATGAGTATCCTGTACCCAAATATACGAGAACTATGCCGTCGTGCCGTCACAACGCGCACAAAAGTAATACTAGTCTTTTACTAATTTATCGATGTCCAATCTCAATAATACTCTGACTAGGGATATTTAATGATTCTGCCTTCGTGGATTGATACTGTCTCATATCATTCTCAATCCAGGCACTAATCATAGGGACCTCTCATCATTTATATATCTAGGTGATCTAATCACAAATGATAATAGTGCAATCTCTTCGTCACATAGTTAATTTTTACAACAACACCGTGTTCTGTACAAATATTGACGCTATAGGTCATAATTGTCCAACATTAATATATGAGAACTATGCTGTTACGCTTCGATAACACGCACAAGTGCGATACTAGTCTATTCTGCATTATCGATGTCCAGTCTCGATAATAATACGACTAGGGATATTTAAAGATTGAACCGGCATGGATTGATACTGTCTCATATCATCTCAATCCGGAACTAATCATAAGGACTTTCATCATTCACACATTTAAGTAATCTAATTATGAAATGATAAAAGGCAATTTCCATTCCTACATAATTAATTTGTACAAAACAATGTCTTTTACAAAAAGTGACGCTATGGGTCATAATTGCCCAACAATCTCCCACTTGGCCTATAGTCAGTCACTCAAGCATCTAACACTTGAACTATGTACATGTCGCTCAAACTTTTGCTGAGGAATTACTTTCGTCAGCGGATCTGTAATGTTGTCCTCTGATGCGACCTTCTCGATCTTCACATCGCCAAGATGTATGATCTCACAAATCAGATGGAAACGTCGAAGAACATGCTTGGATCGTTGATGAGAACGATGTTCCTTAGCCTCCGCTATAGCCCCGTTATTGTCACAATACAATGGAACGGGCTCAGCAGCTAACGGAACTACTCCTAATCCTATTAGGAATTTTCGGATCCAAACTTACTCATTTGCTGCTTCAGCTGCAGTGATATACTCCGCTTCTGTTGTTGAATCGGCAACAGTCTCTTGCTTGGAAGATTTCTAGCTCACTACTCCGTTATTCAAACAAAACACGTACCCAGATTGCGACTTACAATAGTCTTTATCGGTTTGGAAACTTGCATCGGTATACCTAGTTACCTCAAGTTCTCCATCTCCATAGATTAAGAAAGCATCCTTAGTTCATCTATGATACTTAAGGATATTCTTAACCGCTATCCAGTGACCTTCACATGGATCGGCCTGATAGCGACTACACATGCTCAAAACATAGGAGACATCAGGTCGCGTACATATCATGGCATACATGATCGATCTGACTGCCGAGGCGAACTGTATCCGACTCATGTTGTCTCTCGCATCTTGTGTTTTAGGACACATGTCCTTAGATATAGTGACGCCATGTGACACTGGCATTAGTCATCTCTTGACTGATCCATGTTGAATCTCTTCAACACTTTGTCATCTCTTGCGGAATACTTACATTGATCGGTTGAGACGATTTGGTGAAGAACAAAATTGATTTTCACCTCCAAAAACGCAACTGCAGTGACCATTCCACTGCCTACTATTTTTCAGATTTTGAGCTGAGATTTGAAGCTTCAATCTTCGTCTAACGATTCCCGGCTCGTGGGCGGGTTTCCCTAACACCTTCGTATGCCTCTTAGAAGTGTACTAGCACTTGGATCTTGCCACAAAATCCACAAATAGCCTCCTCACTGCTCACGTTTTTCTTGACAGAAAAACAGTGAGTTTTTAGCCCCTTGGGCGTGAAAGGAGAAGGAGAAAAGGGGAGAGAGAGTTGTCTAGGGTTTTCAATATTTTCATCTAATAAAAATAATGAATTACTTTTAGTGTAAAGAGAGATTTTTGTTTATATACTTTAGGTAAAACCATTTCACATTTTACCCTAAACTTGGTAGGTGTGGGTAAATGGTTTTCCAAAAGTAAAACAAGGTAGTTGGGTGGTAGGTACACCAACCACTCATGGGCCCCACATATTTGAATTCAAAATTCAAATATCTCTACGAACATTTGTCGCGGCTCGGTTTCGTTTAATCCGATTAAATGAACTTCCGTCGTTAAATAATTAAATCTAATTTAATTAAATTAAATTTATTAATATATCCGATATATTAATTTTAGCCCTTCGAATAAATTAAATAGAAAAATCAAATTTAACTATTAAATTTATTTAATACCGATTAATTCCAAATTAATCGTGTTCTCTCTCTTTGGACGATACTTTATCCCAGATAAAATATCTCCGTAATTAATCCCAGATTAATTTTCTCTCTCTTTTGACGATACTTTATCCCAGATAAAATATCTCCGTAATTAATCCCAGATTAATTTTCTCTCTCATCAAAATAATCCCAGATTAATTAAAGTCCGAGTCATACGTCATCGGTGTATCATTGGGAAGCGACCCATGAGATCTCCGGATATGTTGGCAGTAAATTCGGTAATCGGACTATCCGAACACGTACGTACCAAGTACTACGTTTTACCGATTCACAAGACAAGGTTGGCTTCTAGCAAAGCGCCATGCCTACCCAATTCTCCGGAAATACCCTTAGAGGAATATATTGATCTGTATCAGGCGTAGTATACATCGTATAGTGCATATCGATCTAGTATCGGATGGTCACGTGCTAGGCCTGGGGCTGGAGTCGTGTCTGCCCCGTACGAAGCACATGTCGGATGTCTGGTAACTAGTCTCTATAATCGGATATACATGACCTAGTCATAATATCCCGATGGCCGCGCAGCACTTAAGAGCACTAATACCGTATCCTACGTGACATCATCTCCACTATGACTGGAGTGATACTTCCGTCTTGACATCACACAAATACTCTACGATTCTCAATATACCCAGTATTGGCGTACACAGAACCGGTTAAAGCCCTGGACGAACTCAACCAAAGTATATTGATTGTCGTAAGTATTAGCGGTGCAAGTCTCAGGTTAAGACCAAATACACATACCCTGATTTCGAACTCCCATAGACACATAGTCATACTACCAATGGGATTCCGAGGGGGTCTATCCAGAGCGAAGCTGTTTCCCGTACTATCGGTGAAACACAACCTCCTACTACACTTGCATAAGTATCCAATACTTAAATATATGAGAACTATGCCAGTTATGCCCTCACAACGTGCACAAGTGCAATACTAGTCTTTTATACGCATTACCGATGTCCAATCTCGATAATACTCTGACTAGGATATTTAATGATTAATCCTTTGTGGACTGATACTGTCTCATATCATTCTCAATCCAGGACTAATCATAGGGACCTCATATCATTTATATATCTAAGGTGATCTAATCACAAATGATAAGATAGCAATCTCCTTTGTCACATAGTTAATTTGTACAACAACACCATGATCTGTACAAATAGTGACGCTATGGTCATAATTGTCCAACAATCTCCCACTTGGCCTATAGCCAGTTACTCGAGTGCCTAACACCCGAACTATGTATGGTTCGCTCAAATTGCTGAGAAAAGATTTTCGTCAGCGGATTTACATGATTATCGTCTGACGCGATTTATATACATCATCACATCGCCACGATGTATGATCCGAACGAATCAGATGAATATCGAAGTATATATCTGGATCGTTGATGAGACCATTAATTCTTTAGCCTGTGCTGACGCCTAGCTCAGCCGCTAACAGAACTATATCTAACCTAATTAGATTTATTATCGACCCAAATGGCTTCTATTGCTGCCTCAGCTGCAGCAATAATCCATATTTGTTGTTTATATGGTAACAATAGCTTGCTTGGAAGATTTCCAGCTCACTGTTCCGGTATTCAAACTTTACAGTACCGTTTGCGACTTATAGTCGTCTTTATTGGTTTGGAAACTTGCTACAGCGATCCCAATCACTTCAAGTTCTCCTTCTCCATAGACTAAGACAGCATCCTTAGTTCTCTGAGATACTAACGAATGTTCTTAACTTCAATCCAGTGACTATCACTCAGATTGGCCTGATTGTGTCTCCATACGCTCAAAGCGTATGAGACACCAGGTCACGTACATTTTAAATGTACAATTTCTCAGAGAGTGTTAACAACTTTAAATATATCCCAATATATCTTTATTCCTAGAATAAAGGTTGTTACTCCTAAGAATTCTATGGAGAATTATTTCGAAAGCCAAGCTTTCGCCGATTGTTTTATGGGAATATCATTTCCAAGAAATGGCATATATTATCATTATTTTATACAGGACATTCATTGTCAGTGCGCTCCCACTAACCTCCTTATATACACAAGAATTATTTTCGTTTTGAATTAATCATACACCATTATGATTACATCAAAACGTCAGCTCCAAGAACCTTATGCTGCTTCAATCCAAACATGGATCGAACAACCCTCAACCTAGTTTGCTGGTTTAGGTACGACAAAATCGTCAGGATGTTATAAACATCCTCCAAAAGGTTTCCGTTTAAGGAAAGCGATTTTGATCTTTAATTGACATATTTCATAATGTACAATTTCAGCAAGCATTATCCAAATGGATTTACTGTGGCAACAGGTAAAAGGTTGAACCGTAATCAACACAATGTTGATAACGATACATTTTCGCTAAAAGCCTAGCCTTTTACGTTGGTATGTTGCCATCCATGTATGTCTTCCTTGAAGACTTTTAAGTACCAATAGGCATAATGCTTTGTGGTACATCAACTAGTGTCCAAACATAGTTAGCATACATGGAATCCACTTCGGACTCATGGCACTTTGCCACAAAAGGGAGTCGATACCTTGTATCACTTCCTTAAACGTAGTCGGTTAGTCTACCTTAATAAGATTGACATCTTTATGAGGTGAGATCAGAAACCCATACCCCAGGTTGTTTTCTGATTCTCTCCGATCTACGCGGTTCTTGTGTATTCGAAGATTAATGGTATAGTTTCATCCTTGATGAACTATCTGTGTTCCATTAAGGACTTCGTGCCTTGAACAGTATTACTCCGATTTTCATCTAGTTATACGATCCTCCCACTTACCACTGCATATCGGTATTTCTTTTAGGAAAACCACATGTTGAGCAACAATAACATTGTTCTCTCATGAGATGCATAAGTACTATAATCATGGTTTCCCCTAGGGTAACCTATAATTGGCACTTATCCTATTTGGGTTTTAGTTTGGTATCATCCAAACATATGCCTAGCATACCCAAATCATCAGGAATGAGAAACCCGGTTTCTTTCCCGTCATATCTAATATGATATCTGTCAAACATATTTATATGGAACCTTATTCTAAATAAGTATTGCACTGTTAATGCATATCCGTTGAAAGAAATGGTAGCTCAGAGCGACTCATGATTAACCTTATCATGTCCAACAAAATTCGGTTTCTCCGTACGGACACACCGTCAAACTGACATGTCCTAGGAGGAGTCCTCATTGAAAGAATACTATACTCTTTCATGTATGTTTGAAACTTACTGCTTAAGTATTTTCCATTACGGTCTTACCGCGACGGTTTAATACTTTAGACGATCTGTTTGTTTACTTCATGTCGAAACTCCAAAAGTTATCGATTTGTGTTCTTCAAAAGAAACACATAACCATAACGTGATGCCACATCCGTTAAGGTCACGAAATATTCATATTCACATCTAGCATTGCTATATATAGGCCCACTTACTTCACT
>SKCR01018025.1:0-20591 GCA_019454045.1 Zanthoxylum bungeanum | reverse complement strand
TTGGATCTGTTTGGTTCATGGGTATGGGCCTTCTTATTATCTTGCCTGAAGCCACATATGCACACGTGACTTTTTATTTTCATAATTTTTTTGTTAATCATCCATCAGTTGACAGTATCCTTTAAAATGTAATAAATACATAACAAAATTTGAAAAAAAAATTTGCAAAACTTCTTCTTCTTTTTGTTTTCCTGACATTTTGTGTTAATCATTTAGTCACAATGTTTAACATTTTTAGATAAATGATTTTTTTTACATCCTAAGATCCGTTTTATCATTGATATTGTGAGGTTCAAAAGTGATTTTGAGGAGCCAAACTCTAATTTTAGGATTAGATATATTTTCTTTAAATCGCTTTCGGCAGAATCACCCACTGCTGGAATAATTGAAGTGTAGGAACCCCTCCCTCCTTTAGCACTTTGGTTGGCTAATTTTCCCATCTAATCCAATGAATCTTTTTCTCATCCTCTTTAAACTCTTTCAAAACTTATCTCTTCATGTAATCACAAAGAAATTTTAAACAAACTCATAGCATATGTAAGGATTATTTGTGCAACAGCTTTAATCAACACTCTTTTTTTCCCAAATAGAAACATACATTTTATGTATTATGTATAAACATTGTTTTTGAATAAATAAGATATTATATTTGCATTGCTTGTTTCAAGTATTATTATTATATATTATTATTTGTTGACGGCTGATTTTGGTCTCGGGGCAATATGGGAATATCACTCCCGAGGAAATCCTCCTCCAACTGTGAATTTGTTTGGTTATGGGGGACCAAAGGCAAATTTAGCGGAAAACAAGAGAATACGCCAATCAGACAAGGTGGTTTAACGTGGTTCGGTGGATTTTGGGATCCGACCTACGTCCACGGGCAAGAACAGGATGGTACTTTTTATTACTCAAATTCACTCCTCAGATCTCCTCTTTGCTTTTACAAATCAGAGCTCTATGACACTAATCTCTCACTCTTGTGATGATTTTCAGATGCCTTTTACACATGCTCTACCCTCCTATTATAATAATACAGAAATCAGACTCCTATTTGTATAAGAAATCCTATTTGGACTCAATCTTCTCTTCTGGTAGGGTTTCCTGATCCGGTATTGCCTTCTTCTTCCGTATTCCCTTTTGGATTCTGACTTCTTTTTCCTTGTGAGAGTAGGATATCCTCCTTATCTTTGTTGTCTTGGACACTTCCCGTCGTCTGGTCGGTCTTTATGAGGTCGGCCATGACAATCTTTTATGTCGAGAGTGTTCCTGCCGACATCTATAGTGCTCGGTCACCCGGACCATAGTGGTCGGTCCTTTCGTAATGAGGTCGGTCCATTCATGATGTGGTCGGTATTTTTCATGATGTCAACCAGGGAAAGAATTTTACCCTTTCGTCCTTGTTATGCTGTCTTAAATGCCGTAGTGCCTGAAAACACCATCAACATATGTCCCCTAGTTTCCGGTTCCAACGAGTATGCGAGTTGGTGCCGGGAACTATATGGAGAGGGTGTGCTGTTTGTTCTTGCTGGTAGTCGTTTCAGAATGCAAAAGAGAATCTTCTTGCCGTTTCGTTCATCTTTCCTCGAGAAGCACAACTATCATGTCTTCTTAAATGCCCATCAAATCAGGTATTAGGGTTTTTTTTTCTAACTTTCGACATTTGTCAAACATCCGCTGGGTTCCCGCTAAAACCGACGGTGATGTGCCTCCCAGTCCTGACTATAAGAAAAACGAGGGTTTTACTGTTCCCATTTTTTCGGCAATCGTGTGCTTCTTTTCTTCGTGATCCATTTAACTCCGCGTTCTCGAAGCTCAATCCGCGGTCTTCATCCTTCTTCGTTGCTGAGCACCTAAGGAACGAGCATCACCACAGTGTGTAACTTCCTGTTTTTCCGAGAAGATCAAGTAAGTCTTCTGAACGATCTGCCTTCTTTTGCTGTTTTGTGATTCTATCTGCTTATTTTTTCTTAGGGAGATTTGTGGTTTTTGCTGGGTCTTTGTTTTAGGGCACTTCTTTAGAGACTCCAAATCTAGTTTTAGCACGGGCGCCGTGGGTAGCTTCTTGTAGACTGATTCTCCCCCTTTCTCTCTGTTTTTCTGGGTGTTAGGGATGTCTGACAGTAATTCTTCCTCCGAAAGGCCTGTCAAAATCTCAACTCCCCCAGCTGAAGAGCTCTCCTCGGGCTCAGGGGCGCCTAGTGTAGAAGATCTTGATACTACCCCTACTCCTTCTGAGGTCGAAAACGACTCCTATCATCAAAGGGTTCCTCGGAAGGACCCAGAGCCTGGAGAACTTGGGTCGTCGGCTTTGGATATGAACCGTCCCTCTAAGATAACTGAGGATGATCTGGCGTTACTCGCGCGGCAACGATACAGCATCCCGATAGATATTGCTCTAGAAGTTCCTGGTCCAATGGATCGTGCTAGTCAGCCTGACGAGGGCTCGGTGGCGCTTCTTCCTATCTTTTTTGAATGTGGGCTGCGGCTGCCGATGCAACGCTACTTCGCTTGGATGCTGGCCGAGATGGAGCTTGCCCCTTGCCAATTGAGCTTGAATAGCTGGAGGATCCTAGCCGGTATATATGTGGTCTGGCACCGGGCAGGTTTAGGTGTACCTTGCTTGGAAGAGGTGAAGAGGTTGTACCGTTTAAAGTCTAACCCAAAGACTCACTACGGTTGGTATTACCTCTCTGCTTACGATAGCTCGTCCAACCTCGTCCAGAAACTCCCTGATTCCAACAAGAACTTCAAGGACTCTTGGTTCTGGGCAACTGGGGATTGGGGTCGGGTTTTGAGATCGTTTGAGGAGGACGTCTCGGTTCCAGACATCTTCAGGGCTGGAGGTTAGGAGTCTAACGCCCCTTCATTCTTTCTTCTGTCCCTGTTCCCTGGTTCTTTTAGGTTTTCTAACTTCTTTGGTTCCTCCCAGCTTGTTGGCGAGATGCTCCAAAGGTTTCTCGCCAGGTTCGGAGGCGGGTACATTGGGCTCGGGGATATGCTGCCCCCTGGAGGAATTTGGTTAATGACGCGGCTTTTGTTGAGTCAGGCCTCATTCAGACCGTCCCTCCGGGAGTATCTGGCCGGTTAGGTAGGTGTCTGATGGCTGTTTTTAATGATCTTTCCTGTTTGTTTCATCATGTTTGATATCTTTGCTATATGCTCGGTCCCTGATTTCCTTTTTTCTTGTAGGCATGTCGAAGAGGCCAAAGTTTCTCGAGAAGTTGGCCGGTACCATGAAGAAAGCCGGCTGTGCTGAAACTTCCCAGGCACGGACCGATCTTGCTGAGAATATATCTCCTGGACAAGTCCAAACAAGTGTTCGGGGGCTGTCCTCACCTTCTGGCGTGCAATCATCAGGATCTGCTCACCTTGCCAGTCCGCCGAAACCTCTTAGGAAGAGGAGGCGTCAGTTTGGGGCCGAGGAGACTGAGTTGGTCCAAGCGGAGGAGGAAGAGGAAGCTGCTCCGGTTAAGAGGAAGGACGTTCGTAGGGGGAGGAAGTCCTCTGAAAGCTCCTCCAAAAAACGGAAGGGCCCTGTGGTCCTCGGGGTGGATGACTTGGGGAGAAAATCCGGGAGGCCACTTCCCATCTAGTGCCGGCCTTCAATGAATTGGCCGAGGTGATTCCTCCTGAAGAGGTCTCGAGGTATGAGGATGTATCTCCTGAAGGTGTTGTGGCTGAGATGAGTTCTCAGATGGCGAAGGTACTTTTACTCCCCTTCTCGGTTTTTTGGATCTTGGTTCTCTCTTTTCTTGTATTTGACTCCTTCCTCCCTTTTTGTGTGCAGGCCAACTACCTTATGGCCAAGAACAAGGGTCTTCTTCTGACTCTGCTGTCCGAGGGCGGTCAGGCCCAGAGGCTTCAAAATCGTCTCTCCGAAGTGGAGGCAAAGCTGGCTGACCGGGAGGGGACGATAGAGAACCTTCAGTTGGCCGCTGTTGAGAACTTTAAAACGAATAAGGCTCTTAAGGCTGCTGCCTCACTGGAGCGAAAACTTGCTGATAATGCCCGGGAGGACTTGAAGGCCGCCCAATCCGAGATTGGCGTTTTGAAGGGGAGGGTGTCAAGTGCTGAGGCCAAGTTGAAGAATAAAGACGAAGAGGTTGCTCGGGCCCGAGATAGCCTTGAGAGGAAGAAGACCGAGCTTGAAGATAGGGAGGTTGATCTCGAGGAGAAGGAGATCGAGCTCGAGAAGAGGGAGGGTGAGCTTGAGGCCGAGAAGGAGGCTATCCGCCTAGAGGGGGTTGGTGACTGTGCTGAGCTGATTCCGATGGTGCTGCCAAATCTGAACATGGACCCCATCCGTGCAGCCATCAGTTATTGCAAGGGGGATATCTCCGAGGAGGAGTTTAGGAAGTGGCTCCCTTCCCTTCCTGAGGAGGTGATGGATCCCGCCCCTATTTCGGTTGTTCCAGCTTCCGAGGCTTCTTGCGAAGAACGCCCTGAGGCTCCGGCCGCCGGTGAAGACTGCACTTGAGATCCCTCCTTCCGCCCCTGAAGTAGAGGTATGTCGTGCAGCCGGGGATGAAGCAGCTGTTCCTCTTCCTGATGCCGAGCCGCTTCTTCCGCCACCTGAACCATCAGAGGAAGAAATTCCTGCCCCTGTGCGGGCTGAATGAAAAGGGTAACCCTACCGGGGCCCTATGTACACTTCAACTTTTTGTGTGTAACACACTATATACATGTATATATATGTTTTTTTCTTATTTCTTCCTTCCTTTGTTTTTGTTGTGGTTCGAACAATATGAGACCCTTCAGAGGTCATTATGAACCGGAGGGGTCTAACCTGATCCCGAGCTGGGTAATGGTCCCTGGTTTTGGGGGAATGTTTCCTCCCCAAATTGAGGGGGTTTGACTCGGTGGGACGTAACCCGACCCCGAGCTGAGTGAATCACTTGGTCCTGGGGGAATGTTACGTCCCCAGTCCAAAGACAGGCTCCGGGGGAATGTTACGTCCCCGAGCTGAAAGAATCACTTGGCACCGGGGGAATGTTACGTCCCCAGTCCAAAGACAGACTCGGTGGGACATCGCCCGACCCCGAGCTGCAAGAATCACTTGGCACTGGGGGAATGTTACGTCCCCAGTCCAAAGACATGCTCCGGGGGAATGTTACGTCCCCGAGCTGTTTCAATCTCTTGGCCTGGGGGAATGTTACGTCCCCAGTCCAAAGACAGACTCGGTGGGACATCGCCCGACCCCGAGCTGTTTGAATTACTTGGCCCTGGGGGAATGTTACGTCCCCAGTCCAAAGACAGACTCCGGGGGAATGTTACGTCCCCGAGCTGTTCGAATCACTTGGCCCTGGGGGAATGTTACGTCCCCAGTCCAAAGACAGACTCCGGGGGAATGTTACGTCCCCGAGCTGTTCGAATCACTTGGCCCTGGGGGAATGTTACGTCCCCAGTCCAAAGACAGACTCCGGGGGAATGTTACGTCCCCGAGCTGTTAGAGTCACTTGGCACTGGGGGAATGTTATCCCCAGTCCGAAGACAGACTCGGTGGGACATCGCCCGACCCCGAGCTGTTCGAATCACTTGGCCCTGGGGGAATGTTACGTCCCCAGTCCAAAGACAGACTCCGGGGGAATGTTACGTCCCCGAGCTGTTCGACTCACTGGCCCTGGGGGAATGTTACGTCCCCAGTCCAAAGACAGACTCCGGGGGAATGTTACGTCCCCGAGCTGTTCGAATCACTTGGCACTGGGGGAATGTTACGTCCCCAGTCCAAAGACATACTCCGGGGGAATGTTACGTCCCCGAGCTGTTCGACTCTCTTGGCCCTGGGGGAATGTTACGTCCCCAGTCCAAAGACAGACTCCGGGGGATGTTACGTCCCGAGCTGTTCGAATCATCTTGGCACTGGGGAATGTTACGTCCCCAGTCCAAGACATGCTCCGGGGGAATGTTACGTCCCGAGCTGTTTCAATCTTTGGCCCTGGGGGAATGTTACGTCCCCAGTCCAAAGACAGACTCGGTGGGACATCGCCCGACCCCGAGCTATTTATCTCATTGGCCTCGGGCGGTACGAAATCCAGCCCGAGCCGATAAACGAGTGGCCTCGGCGGAACGAGATCCAGCCCCGAGCCGATAAACCAGTGGCCTCGGCGGAACGAAATCCAGCCCCGAGCCGATAAAAGATGTGGCCTCGGCGGAACGAAATCCAGCCCCGAGCCGATAAACGAGTGGCCTCGGCGGAACGAAATCCAGCCCCGAGCCGTAATATATATCAACAAAACGGACTCGGCGGTACAAGAGCAGACCCGAGCCGTAAAATAAATATTTAAAATCATGTGTGGGCCACAACAAACAAGCATAAATAAATGTGGGCCTAAGACAGAAGAAGTTTTACTCACATTTGGGATCCGTTATCTTTCTTGCGAACTCTACAAGGGTTACTACAAGTAAGTCTCTTTTAATATGTCCTCTCTGTATCTCAGCATTCCGCGCATCCGACCGGATGACTTTCGCTATCATCACTTGGTCGTCCTCGTCTCTCTGACTCTTCTTGGTGCCTCTTTCCACGCAGAGGGTCTCCCGTGAGTAAGTGGCAAAACAGCTGCGGGCTATCTTCTGGCTTCCGCATATATGATCCCGATCCCTTCCTGCGTGGGGAACTTCATTTCAAGTAATAACAAGACATTGCAGCCTTGGTTCTCATCATGAAGGGGCGGCCGACAATGACTTGATAACTGCTCATGCAGTCTACTACTGTGAAGTTTACCATGATCGTTCGGGTTTTGGGGGCAGCTCCGATCGTCATTGCTAGTTGAATTCTTCCCAGTGGGACGACCGTTGAACCTCCGAAACCGTACAGAGGGGTGATGTCCTCGGTTAGAGTTGTGTATTCTACTCCCAGGCTCTCCAAGGTATCCTTGGAAATTATGTCTACCGCGCTCCCGGGATCTACAGGATTCTGTCCACTTCTGTGCCGCCGATTGTTGCTTTGATTATTAGTGCGTCGTCATGGGGGAAGTACCCCCTGAGCGTCTTCATCGGTGAACATGATGGGTGTGTCGACCGACTTCCTCGGGTGTTTGGGATTTTTTCTGTTTTTCAGCACCTCTGTCCCCCGTGCTCGGCTATAATTTTTCCTCCGACCGGTTAGAGTCCCCGGCCAGAGTTGCCCCTCCCGCGATGACGTTCACTCTCGATTCCTTGCCCTTTGTCTGGCGGCCATGACCTCGTGGTCTATGTAATTGTTCAGGTACCCGTTCCGGGCCAGGTCCTCCATTTGTTCCCGCAGGTCCTTGCATTCATCGGTCGTGTGTCCTTTTAGATTGTGGTGCAGGCAGTAGGTTTTTTGTTTTTTCTGTCTGGGGGGAACCTCCTGAGGTCGGGCTCTATTAAGAGACCTTTCTCCCGTATTCCATGATGATTTCCCTTGGCGGCTTGCTTAGGGGAATATACGCTCCCCTCTCGGACCACATGGTTCA
This sequence comes from Zanthoxylum bungeanum, assembly GCA_019454045.1. Lineage (NCBI taxonomy): Eukaryota > Viridiplantae > Streptophyta > Magnoliopsida > Sapindales > Rutaceae > Zanthoxylum > Zanthoxylum bungeanum. Next base: position 13,158 of record SKCR01018025.1, on the reverse strand, counting down.
CTTGAGTTGCGGGCCCTTTGCCTTGATCCTTTTGTGCCATTGGTTTGAACTCTCTGGGTCTTGGATTGAACTTCCGGAATTCTCTCTCCGGTCGCCGATGGTCTTCTCTCCTGGTTACCCTTTCTCTGGCGGTTGTCCCTCTCCGGGATACTTTCTCCTCTCCTTCTAGTAAGACGTATTCCTGGCCACCTCCAGTGCAGTAGCGTAGCTATGGTGTTTCGTGGATCCTCAGGTGGGTCCATAGTTTCCCGACCCTTAGGGCCCCTTTCAGACTTTCCAGGGCTTCCTGGGATTCGTAGCCTCCGACTTCGAGTACAGTGTCATGATACCTTTCATGAAGCTTTTCAGTGTTTCGTCGTCTCCTTGTTTTATGAGCCTTAGTTCCCCCTATTGTTTTTTTAGGGGTGCAGGCTCCTTTGAAATGCCGGATAAACGACTTCTTAAGTTGGGAGAAGCTCTGAATGCTTCTCGGGGCCAAACTTCTATACCATAGGATGGCAGGTCCCCCTAAAGTTAAGGGAAATACTTTGCATATGGCGTCGCCTGTTACTCCTGTACTTCCATCAGGAGGACAAAGTTTTCAATATGGGATTTTGGGTCGGAGTGGCCTTTGTATGGTGCCATGGTCGGCATGCTAAATCGTTTCGGAAACTGTGCCGCCTTTATTTCTTCCGTAAGGGGAGACCCCTCTTCCTCGTCTCGGGTGTCTCCCGCCCCGATCTTCAGGTTTTCTCCCCATCTGGTCATCTCTCTTTTCAACCAAGATTTTATTTCGCGGGTTGTGCCCCCGTGCCGCCTCCTGTGTTCTTCTGTTCGCCTGTTGCCCCGGGAGTGGCGTTCTTTGAACTCAGAGGTCTCCTGTACGTCCTCGTTATACTTTCTATCTTCCCTCTTGGAGTTGTAAAAACTGTCGGAGGAGGGGTCGGGCGACTGTTCCTCCTCTTCTTCTTCCCACGTGTCTTCTGATCTTCCTACCACCGCAGATCTTATCCCATAGGGGCCTCTCTTTCTGGGTCCCTCGTCTTCACTTACATCTACTACTCTTTCCCTTTTTCTCTTCTCTGTCCGGCCTCGGTTTCAGTTCTCTCGTTGTTTATTCCTTCCATTCTTTCTAGTCGATCCATCATAGTCCTCATCCCATCTTCCATTCTTTTCATCCAGTCTATTGCCGGACCTCCTGGTTGGTGATTTCCGTCTTCCGCCATTTGTCTTATCACGTGAATTGCTTTTGTTGAAGTTCCCCACAGACGGCGCCAACTGTTGACGGCTGATTTTGGTCTCGGGGCAATATGGGAATATCACTCCGAGGAAATCCTCCTCCAACTGTGAATTTGTTTGGTTATGGGGGACCAAAGGCAAATTTAGCGGAAAACAAGAGAATACGCCAATCAGACAAGGTGTTTAACGTGGTTTCGGTGGATTTTGGATCCGACCTACGTCCACGGGCAAGAAGAACAGGATGGTACTTTTTATTACTCAAATTCACTCCTCAGATCTCCTCTTTGCTTTTACAAATCAGAGCTCTATGACACTAATCTCACTCTTGTGATGATTTTCAGATGCCTTTTACACATGCTCTACCCTCCTATTTATAATAATACAGAAATCAGACTCCTATTTGTATAAGAAATCCTATTTGGACTCAATCTTCTCTTCTGGTAGGGTTTCCTGATCCGGTATTGCCTTCTTCTTCCGTATTCCCTTTTGGATTCTGACTTCTTTTTCCTTGTGAGAGTAGGATATCCTCCTTATCTTTGTTGTCTTGGACACTTCCCGTCGTCTGGTCGGTCTTTATGAGGTCGGCCATGACAATCTTTTATGTCGAGAGTGTTCCTGCCGACATCTATAGTGCTCGGTCACCCGGACCATAGTGGTCGGTCCTTTCGTAATGAGGTCGGTCCATTCATGATGTGGTCGGTATTTTTCATGATGTCAACCAGGGAAAGAATTTTACCCTTTCGTCCTTGTTGTGCTGTCTTAAATGCCGTAGTGCCTGAAAACACCATCAACATTATTATTATTATTATTATACTTTGATAAATATCATGAAATTCGCTAAATTATTTATATAATCTTAAACTGAGTATATAATTATTATATATAAGAGGATTCAGTTTAAGAATAATAATCTAAATTAATCTGTAACTTGATATAGGTGTGAATTATATTAATAAAGTTATTGGTGGACCTCTTCCATTATAAATGTGATAGCCTTATCCCCGAGGTATTAATATAGTTAAACATTAAAGTGGAAGTGTTTTCTATAATAGTGATTATATAAAATTGGACCTAGATAAATATGAGTCTCAAATAAGTCTATTAGCGAGTATTCATATTTATAATGCTTGACAGGAAACTCACTTGGAGGATTAGGCCAAGCAAACCCCTCGCAACGGATAGAACCCCAAGAACAGCAAATTTGATTTTGTATGAACAAAATCCTTTCAAGGCCACAAAGAACTTGTCTTTGAGAACTCTTAAGATGATTCCTTGTAGTGTTCTGCTAGCACGGAGACGCCACTAAGGTTGTTACGCCTTAGATAAGTCAATTGCATGAAATAAGGGAATCCCTCCCTTAAGCAATTTTGGACATAGCCACGGTTTCAAAGTTGAAGCAAATTCGAAATTGATCATTACTTTCATTAAGAAGATAAGTTACAATATATAATACAATAAAAGAAACCTTAATGGGTGCAAAATAACTAAAACATCCTTAATGACTAACTAATGTCTACTTAAAATTTACGTCTTTAATAGTCATTTAACAACTAGACAACTTACCATAAAAGTCTAAGTAATAAAACATAATCAAAACTTTGCCAAAAAAGTCATTAAAGGAAAAATAACAAAATCACAAAAATCCAATAAAGGTGGCAAGTTTTTCAAAGCCATAATTGAATTGTCTCATTGACGTATAATCCTCAAATTTTCGTGGGCTTCATGTTACAATGCTCAAATGTTGTGTCTCAAGCCCATTAAGCCTTGTGTCACTCAAATACTTGGTGTCGAGCTTGAATCAGCTTTATCCGTAAAAAATGTAGTTACTTCAAGATTGTTGGTACGTCCATCTGGTATGACTTGCAATGGCTCCATTCTGTTGAGGCCATGTCTTTTGATGCTCCATGTGTGGCTTGGATCATGTCATTTCTTCTCTCTTGAAAAGGATTCGACCTCGAATCTGCACCTGCATCAAAGTAAGACAAATCAGAAACATTAAACGTTGCTGACACACCATGCTCACCAGGAGATCTAGTTTGTAAGCATTGTCAGTGGTCCGCTCCAAGACTTGAAATGGACCATCTCCTCTCGGTTGTAGCTTAGATCTCCATTGTGTTGGGAATTTTTCTTGTGCAATTGTAGCTATACCCAATCTCCGGGTTCAAATACAATTTGCTGGAAATTCATTATTCTCTCAACTTTGCCTTTCTTCCTTTCTTTTTTGTTTTTTTTTTTTTGTTTGTTTGTTTTTTTTTTTTTTGCATTCAAACTCTCAAGCTTAATAACAATCAAAGATATAAATTTATAAGAGTTAAAGAATTAAAATCATAATCAATCTCATAAGGCAAGTAAGAACTAGAAGAATGAATGCATATATCGTATGCAAACTCTGTCAATGGAAAACATTCCTTCAAAGGTTTCAAATTCAAGTTAAAATTAGCATACAATTGTTTCTTTCTTAAAAAATCAAGAACATGCCTTAAATGCAGGACATGCTCATCTAATGGCTTATTATACGCTAAGACATCATCAAAATAGATTATTACAAACTCCCATATAGATGCACATGATGTATGGTTATTTAATCTTATAGAAACATTAGGGACGTTTGTTAGACCAAATGACAATATTAACTTCTCATATAATCTATATTTGGTCTTAAAAGAAATCTCCCATACATCTAACAATCAATAGGCATAGATATGGGATGGTGATACGTTACCGTGATATTAGTTATGGCTCTCCATTCATCGCACATATGCCAAGTGTTGGTATGTTTTCTAGGTCAAACCAAGATCATATTAAGCTATGAAATGTGCGAATACAAAAAAAAAGTAAAGTTGCGGAAATACTCACTTTGATCGGCTTTGCGATGCGAAGAACACGAAAATAATTTTCTGCTCCTTGAAGCTCTCGGCCATGCCCTTGTTTGTGCTCCATGTTTGATCTCCAAGCTCCAAGCTTTATGTGTGGATTCCATGCTCATAGATGGGTTTCTCTATCACCTTTGTAAGACCCCTTTGAGTGATAGCTCTTGAGATTTTGCAGCAAAATCATGAAGAAATGAGCCCTAGGCTCACGGCAACAACAAGAGAAAAAATGGGGAGAGTTTCGGTCATGAAGAAAGAAAAGAGAGAGAGTGAATGTTGTGTGTTGATTTTCAAAAAATCAAGTAATCATATACCAAAATTAATAAAATGGTATATGTCATTCAATCTCACCATCATTCCATCACATAATACCATCACCATAAAGGTAAAAGGTTGACAAGTGATGTGACATAATGTGACTTGTGGGCCCCACTTGATTCAAAATCCAAGCGGGCCAGCAAACACTCCCGGGCTCGGGTTCGCAAATTCTGAATTAACGAATTTTCCGTTGCGAAATAATTAAATCAAATTTAATTAAATAATTATGTCTAGCAAAATTACTATTCACGTCGTTAACGAATTAATTCTAAATTAAACTCGTTCGCCCAAATTAAAATCCAATTTTAATTCCGCGTCGAAATCTATTTCGTATAATATATCGAATATAATATTTTATCGATTAATTCCAAATTAATCGTTCTCTCCCTTTAAATAATATTTTATCCCAGATAAAATATCTTCGTAATTAATCATAGATTAATTTCTCTCTCTTTTATAATTAATCCCAGATTAATTATGTCCGAGTCATACGTCATCGGTGAATCTTCGGGAAGCGACCCATGAGATCCTTGATATAGGCAGTAAATCGGTCGTCGGACTATCCGAATACTACGTACCTAGTACTAGATTTACTCCACTTTCGAACTTAAGTACATTACGTACCTAGTACTAACACTAATTTACCAATTTACAAGACATGGTTAGTTCTAGCAAAGCACCGTGCCTACCAATTCTCCAGAAATATTCTTAAAGGAATATGTAATCTATATCAGCGTAGTATACATAGTATTGCGTATAGCGATCAGTATCGGATGTCACGTGCTAGGCTTGAGGCTGGAATTGTGTCTGCCCTGTACGAAAGCCATATCGGATCTCTGGTAACTAGTCTCTATAATCGGATAAACATGACCTAGTCATATTATCCCGATAGCTGCATCATAGAAGAGCACCAGTTCCGTATCCTACATGTGACCCTCATCTCTATATGACTGAAGTGATATTTCCATCTCGACATCACCCCCAATACACTACGATTCTCAATATACCCAGAAGAGGCGTACACAGCACCTGTTAAAGCCCTAGACGACCAAAACCAAAGTATATTGATTGTCGCAAGTATTAGCGATGTAAGTCTCAGGTTAAGACCAAATACACCTACCCTGATTCGGACTTCCATAGACACATAGTCATACTACCAATTGGAATTCCGAGGGGTCTATCCAGAGCGAAGCTGTTTCCGTACCATCGGTAAACACAACCTCATATCACACTTGCATAAGTATCCAATACTTAAATATATGAGAACTATGCCGTTATGCTCCACACAACGCGCACAAGTGCAATACTAGTCTATTCCGCAATATCGATGTCCAATCTCGATAATACTATGACTAGGGATGTTTTAATGATTAAACCTTAGTGGATTAATATTGTCTCATATCTTATTAATCCGGAACTAATCATATGGACTTTTATCATTTATATATCCCGGTAATCCAATTACAAATGATAAAAGAGCAATTTCGTTTGTCACATAGTTAATTTGTACAACAACACTATGTTGTGTACAAATAGTGATGCTATGGGTCATAATTGTCCAACAATCTCCCACTTGGCCTATAGCCAATCACTCAAGTGTCCTACACTTGAACTATGTACGGTTCGCTCAAACTTCTGCTGAGAGAAACTGCTTTCGTCAGCGGATTTGCAAAGTTATCATCTGATGCGATTTATTCGATCATCCCATCGCCACGATGTATGATCCGAACGAATCAGATGAACAGTTGTTGAAGTATATACTTGGATCGTTGATGAGACCATTAATTCTTTAGCCTGTGCTGTAGCCTAGCTCAGCTGCTAACAGAACTATTCCTAATCTAATTAGGATTATTATAGATCCTAAGTGATCTATTGCTACCTCAGCCTGCAGGAATATTCTGCTTTTGTTGTTTATTCGGCAATAGTATCTTGCTTGGAAGATTTCCAGCTCACTGTTCTGTTATTCAAATTATATAGTACCTTTATTACGACTTATAGTCATTTTTGTCGGTTTGGAAACTTGCAGTAGTGAAACCCAGTCACTTCAAGTTCTCCTCCTCCATAGGATAAGAAAGCATCCTTAGTTCATCTAAGATACATAAGGATGTTCTTAACATCAAAACAGTGACTATCACTTGGATTGGCCTGATTGTGACTCTTTGTGCTCAAAGCATATGAGATACCAGGTCGCATACATTTATTTCAATGTACGAGTTCTCGGATAGTTCCAACAACTTTTTGATCTATCCCAGTAGATCCTTATTCCTAGAATAAAGGTTTTTTGTCCCAAGAATTCTACGGAGAATTTTCATGAAAGCCAAGCTTTCACCGATTGTATTATGGGAATGTCATTTCCAAGAAATGACATGTCATCATTATTTAGGACAATCACTGTTAGTGTGCTCCCACTAACCTCTTTATATACACAAGAATCATTTTCGTTTTGAATTTAAATCATATACCATTATGATTACATCAAAATGATAATTCCAAGAACGTAATGCTTGCTTCAATCCATAAATGGATCGAATTAACTTGCAAACCTTGTTTGCTTGTTTTGGTACGACAAAACCGTCAGGATGTTGTAAACATCCTCCAAAAAGGTTTCCGTTTAAGGAAAGCGATTTTGATGTTCAGATGCCATATTTCATGAATGAAACATGCAGCATTAGCAAGCATTATCCAAATGGATTTAATCATGGTAACAGGTAAAAGGTTTCGTTGTAATCGACACAATGTTGATAACAATACCTTTTCGCTACAAGCCTAGCTTTGTACGTTTGTTTGTTGCCATCCATGTATGTCTTCCTTGAAGACTCATATAGTACCAATAGACACAATGCCTTTCGGTACATCAACCAGTGTCTAAACTTGGTTGGTATACATGGAATCCATTTCGGATAACATGGCACTTTTCCATAATAGGGAGTCGATACCTTGTATCACTTCCTCAATAAGATTGACATCTTTATAAGGTGAGATCAGAAACACATACCTCCCAGGTTGTTTTCTGACTCTCTCCGACTTACGCGGTTCTTGTGTATTCGAAGATTGTGATATAGTTTCATCCTTGATGAACTGTTTGTGTTCCATTAGGACTCGGTTCCTGGAACAGTATTACTTCGATTTTCATCGAGTTTTACTTTGCTTCCACTTACCACTGGATATAGGTATTCTTCTTAGGAAAACCGCATGGCGAGCAACAATTAAATTGTTCTCTTGTGAGTTGTATAAGTATTATACTTTGGTTTCCCTAGGATAACCAATTACAAATTAGGCACTTATCCGATTTGGGTTCTAGTTTGATATCATCCAAACATATGCCTAGCATTCCCAAATCTTCAGGAATGAGAAAACCCGGTTTCTTTCATGTTCATATCTAATATGAAATTTGTCTAACATATTTTTCATGGAACCTTATTCAAAATAAGTTTTGAACTGATTAATGCGTATCCCTAGAAGGAAAATGGTAGCTCAGAGCGACTCATCCGTAACCTTATCATGTCCAACAAAATTCGGTTTCTCCATTTGGACACACCACTCAATTGAGGTGTTACGGGAGGAGTCCACTGTGAAAGAATACTATACTCTTTCAAGTAATTCGAGAAACTTATTGCTTAAGTATTTTCCACCACAGTCTAACCGTGACGGTTATAATACTCTTGCCGATCTGTTTGTCTACTTCGTGTCGAAACTCTTTGAATTTATCAAAAGTTTCCGATTTATATTTCACAAGAAACACATAATCATAACGCGATGCCACATCTGTAAAGGTTACAAAGTATTCATATCCACTTCTAGCCTAGCTAAATATGGGCCCACTTACATCACTATGAACGAGGGCTAACAGATCGGTGGCACTTGCACTTTTACCAAGTAAAAAGGTGTTTTAGGCACTTTGCCTAATAAACTAGATTCATAGACATTATTTGAATATGATCAAATCCGTCCTAGTATCCACTCTTCAAAAGTGTGGATATACGAGTCTTATTTAATGTGTCCCTGACAATAATGCCACAAATAAGTCTCATCTGATTAAATCAGTTTGAGCTATTTGTTTGTCATGTTATACATTTGAGATTCATTTATATTCTAAATATAAATACTGTTATTCACATCTAATGTACTTATCTCAATATTATCTTTATAAAATGAAACACTTTAATGTTCTAGAATATAAAGGTATACCCGCAACAAGTTATACTCTGATATAGAGATAATGTTTCTAGTCAAACTAGGTACATTATAACAGTTTCCTAATTTAAGTACATACCCAAAAGGGTAGTTCCTACACTTAGGTCTCTACGGTTAAAACAGCGACTCTCGTCCCGTTTCCGACTCGTAGGTAAATCTCAACTGAAGTCAGTCTCCTGCTAATCAGCGGATTCCCCACATCAGTACATATCTTTGTACCACATCTAGTATCAAATCCAATTTTGAAACTAATAGCGAACATGTTTATGACAAACATATTTAAAGCCGAAGCCTTGCCCGTCTTCTCTTCCTTCATGTCTGCCTTGTCCATACGGCAGTCACGCTTCCAGTGACCTCGTTTGCCACAGTTTAGGCAGACATTTTGGGATATGTCTTTTTTCTTCCCAGAAGACTGTGATGATTTTGCCTTTGCCCTTTTTTAGAAGCTCTGGCTTTGCCTCATTGAGCATAGCCATCAACTCTCCAAGAGTTTACTCTTGATTCATAATGACCTACCCCAGCTTTCGGGTACAGACTATAAGATCAAATCTTTGGTAGTCTCGGCCACGTAGGTAATGCCCAGCTAACCTAGCTGATTGATGTTAGCAATCATCTGCGACACCTAGTGCTCGACAGATGTACCATCTGACATACGTGAGCAAAAGAGCTTTTTTGCAATTTGTACTTCTAAGATTTAAGAATAAATCTATGAAGATCTTTAATTTCATCATCATGGTACAAGGATCTAATCCTTAATTTTGACAACGAATTAAAGTGTCATTGCAGTATGCATAAATGGATTGAGCACTAAAGTTTTATCACATGATTATTCCAAATATCATGTTCTACTATTTGCTCAACTCCAGGCTTAGGCCCAAGAGGTTGTTCTATCAAATAGAATAACTTCTCAGTTCCCATGACTATCCTGAGGTTCTATCCCAATCTGAAAATTAAAGCCGTTTAAAGATATTTTTACCCAGGTTTATGTTTTAAACGCTAATCTTTCAGTTATCTTGATTATTGTAGTCCATTATCCAATCAACGATTTCAGGTACTATTGATTATAATGATTACTATAGTCTAACTATATAATCAACTATAATTTGATTGGTTAAATTCAATTATATTGATTACTATAATCCAATTATATAATCAACTTTAATTTGAAGTAGTTTGAATACAGTCCAACTGTTTAATTTAAAACAATGATTAAATATTAGTCCAACTAATATATATTTAAATAATGACGAAAATTGAAATGAGCGCGTATTGGCAAGTATCTAAACGAAATTGCAAATTTAATACTTGCCTCCCACTATTTTTCTGCTAGGATCCCGTTAAATAACACACAACCTTGACTTTGGCCAACAATTGTATGAAACTTAACTAGGTAGATCTCTTAGATCAATTGGATCTCATCCAATTCCTAGATCCAGTAGGTGGACATCCAAATCCGAAACATATATCAAATATATGCCAATATATCCAATTTGTTGCCTAACCTTTTTCCTCTGAATCAATTAAGCCTTGGCTTTGGCATAACAAACTTAATGATTCCAGTTAAGCGTGACCCATTGACCTTGGAAAGCTTCGTAATCGATGTCGATGGACAAGAAGTGATCTTGACTTTGGCCAACAAATCACAACTTGGACAAGACATGTGATATGGAACAAAGCCTTCATGATTCAAACACATCCGCGATGGACAAAGGTCTTGACTTTGGCCAACAAACCAGTGCCAATCTTGGATCTTGAGAATAAATCATTCAATGGAAGGAAAAACATTTAATATTTGTTGAGGGTTTTTCGCGTAATGGCAACCAATTAATTATCTTTGATTAGGTCTCATCATACACACCCTTAAGCATGCATTCTAAAAGCATAATAAGGCGCGAAAATAAATTAATAATGATATGCGGATGGATATTTAAAACAACTTGTTCCTAGAACAAATCTCTCCATTTCCTCTATCCCGCTAGCATAAATCTTACTTCTACCCAATTACATAACACTTCTAAAGAAACCTCATTTACATTGAGGGGAATAGGTGAGAAGAGAAATACAAAGAGTCAAGAGGTAATAGCTGGACACGCAGGTCCAATTTAATAAATTCTAAATTTATTACAACAATTTCCAAAATTGCCCTCACCCATCAATATCCATCTGATATACATTATTCATACATAACATCCATGTATTCACACAAAGCATGTTATCAATCAATCTAATCCAATTAATTAATCTGAAATTAATGACCATCCAATGTTCAAACAACGATTTGATTTGCGCGAGTCCAACTCGTTTAAGAATAAGTACTCAAAGTATGAATTCTTGAATTATATTAAGCTATAATATTAAATCCAATTTAATTTGTATTCAATACTAATTCTATATTTAATTCTAAATTAAATAATTACACTTTATTAAGAGCCTTTGCGGCTTAGATTCTAAATCTAACCTTAACGGGTCTCAAAGCCCAAATAACATCCAATGTCAATTTAATTAAAGTCCAATGGGCTTTCAATTAATTTATAAGGCATGGACTTTGGCAACCAAAGCCCAATAAGGAATCATCCTTTGCCAAAAATCAATTTAGGCCCATTTTATTATATTTGGACTTTATGGAAATGGTTTTAGGCCCAATTGGATCCAACCAATTACCTAAACCAAACTTGGCCCAACCAAGCCCATTAAGCCCAAATACAACTTTATTAGCCCAATTCCAAATTTAGCCCACTAATTAAATTCTAAAATTCCAAATTCACAATTAATCAACCAAAGTGTATTAGCCATAATTAATTAGTCAAATTAACATTTCCAAAATATCAATTACTTAATTAATCATGCTAATCATCATCAACACATGTCCAACATTATTGAATCAAAAAATCATCTCATTTCATGCTTTGAAGCTCACGGCAATTAGATGGATTTTAAATCTGATTTCGATTTTAATCCAATTAAATCTTAAATCAATTTATCCCAAGTCTTTAAAACCCATCCAATGATCAAAAAACAAAATTACCATGACTTTAGGGCATACTACATTTTCGGCCAAGCCAAACAATTGGGGAAAAATTAATCCAATTCAATTTTCATCAAATTGATCATGCATAACACTAAGTTATCATCATTCAAGCATACTCATTCAATCAATTTTATCAAATCATGCTCAAATCAATTTTACCCAAATTTTACCCTAATTCAATTTCATGCTTAATCGAGGCTCTAATACCATTGTTGGTATGTTTTCTAGGTCAAACCAAGATCATATTAAGCTATGAAATGTGTGAATACAACAAAGTAAAGTTGCGGAAATACTCACTTTGATCGGCTTTGCGATGCGAAGAACACAAAAATAATTTTCTGCTCCTTGAAGCTTTCGGCCATGCCTTTGTTTGTGCTCTATGTTTGATCTTCAAGCTCCAAGCTTTATGTGTGGATTCCATGCTCATATGGGGTTTCCCTATCACCTTTGTAAGACCCCTTTGAGTGTTAGCTCTTGAGATTTTGCAACAAAATCATGAAGAAATGAGCCTAGGCTCACGGCAAAACAAGAGAAAAAAGGGGGAGATTTCGGTCATGAAGAAAGAAAAGAGAGAGAATGAATGTTGTTGTGTTGATTTTCAAAAATCAAGTATCATATACCAAAATTAATAAAATGGTATATGTCATTCAATCTCACCAACTTGGAGTGTAACATAAGCAATATCATTCCATCACCTATACCATCACCATAAAGGTAAAAGGTTGACAAGTGATGTGCCATAATGTGACTTGTGGGCCCACTTGATTCAAAATCCGAGCAGGCCCGCAAACACTCCGGGCTCGGGTTCGCTTATTCTGAATTAACGAATTTTCCGTTGCGACGTAATTAAATCAAATTTAATTAAATAATTATGCCTAGCAAAACTACTATTCACGTCGCTAACGAATTAATTCTAAATTAACTCGTTCGCCCGAATTAAAATCCAATTTTAATTCCGCATTGAAATCTAATTTCGTATAATATAACGAATATATTATTTTATCGATTAATTCCAAATTAATCGTTCTCTCTCTTTAAATAATATTTTATCCCAGATAAAATATCTCCGTAATTAAACATAGATTAATTTTCTCTCTTTTATAATTAATCCCAGATTAATTATGTCCGAGTCATACGTCATCGGTGAATCTTCGGGAAGCGACCCATGAGATCCCTGGATATATTGGCAGTAAATCCGGTCGTCGGACTATCCGAATACTTACGAACCTAGTACTACATTTTTACCGATTTACAAGACATGGTTAGCTTCTAGCAAAGCACCGTGCCTACCCAATTCTCCAAAAATATTCTTAAAGGAATATGTAATCTATATCAGGCGTAGTATACATAGTATTGCGTATAGCGATCCAATATCGATGTCACGTGCTAGGTTTGAGGCTGGAATTGTGTCTGCCCTGTACGAAGCACATATCGGATCTCTGGTAACTAGTCTCTATAATCGGATAAACATGACCAAGTCATATTATCCCGATAGCTGCATCATACAAGAGCACCAGTTCCGTATCCTAC
>SKCR01018024.1:0-144704 GCA_019454045.1 Zanthoxylum bungeanum | reverse complement strand
AAGATATTTTATTCCCTTGGTTTATTTTTATTTATTTTTGTTTTTTTTACAAGTTAATGTGGTTTTGAGTTTTTTAGTAAAACCCTTTGATTATTAAAAGTTAGGATAATAAATAGCTAATCTTTACCGCAATTTATAGAGTTAGTCGATGGGATTTTATTGCTTAATTATTCAATTTCATTAAGAATGTAAGCCAAGTTGACTTTTTTTAAAACTCATTGAGCATTAAATAAAATAAACGAAGAATATTATGGAAACTTATTAGTGATTTTGGGAGGTGGTTGGTCCCTTAAAATTATTAGAGTTGGTACTTGAAGGGTCAATTCAAATAATGTATTGTACATTAAAATAACTACATTTTCAATTTCAGACCTTGTTAATGGTATTTATTATATCATAATGCATATTAGATTGATATATAAATATGATGAGAATGACATCGACCTTAGAATAGTCATGTAGCAATACTGGACACTAGGTGATCCGACATTAGAATAATATTATTATTATAAACTATTCTTAGAGTAAATATTTATAGTCATTGGTTTTGGAATACGGTCGAACTCCTATAACCTATAAGACTAGCACATGTTGTATATTGAAATTGAAGTTCCAATGGTCTAACTCAATGTACCATGAGCAATGGAAGCTCGTATAGATATGTGGGTAATCGTTGGAGCGAATACTGAATGACTTACATGTTATTCCTAATAGTTGGAAGTACACACCACCATCAATAGGAATCACCTCGAGTCGAATCGCATATGTGATCCTTTAACTATATGATAGTATTGATTTTATGTATGATCCTCCATACTTTGATGTCATGTATGTCAAAGAACTTTCATGGTATGACCGATAGATGTTCGTTGGGAGTGGACTGATGCACTTGTTAATCAAGTGCGTATTATGATAGGATTCGTCGGCCCATATGTGTACCATAAGAGGTTAAAATATCCATATGAGTAAGTCATGATTCTTAAGACTTTGGCCAAAACCGATCACCTATGATTGATCGCATATATAAGAAATGGTGTTCTGATTAATTGTAAAGAATTGTGGACATATCGACAATATGAAATGTGCTCCTCAGAAATTTTACGGTGTTATCTATGTTTCCTAAGCACAACTCAGATAGCCTGCGATGGAGGGATTATTAAACATATGTGATGACCTCGACTTGTATAGTTCAGAAAGGTCGTTCGTGTTCTTCGCGAATTCAGAGGTGGAAGAATTGTTTACATATAAGGTAGGCTTATATGACGAAAATATCTGGACTTAGAGAGTCCCATAATATGAAGTGTACCCGTTGAGCACTTGGGTAGCCATAATGTTTGATAATAAATAATATTTGATATTATAATTTTCAATCAAAGTAATTAAAAATTATTGGATAATATTAATTATTTACTTGATCCAATTGGATTAATTGGATTAATCCAAATTTATTTAATAGTTAAATAAATATTTACACAAGGACTTGTTGTAATTTCATAAATATCTCTACCATTGGAGGATATTTTGGTAATTATAAAATATATAATAATAAGTGTATTTGGCTTGATTTAATTGGATTAAATCAATGTGGTAGACAATGAACTAATCAGTTGGTTAAACTTTGTCTAGATTTAATTGGATCAAATCAAAGTGGTAGACAAAAGTGATTAATCTCACCTAATTATACATATTTTGATAAATTAGATTAAGCCCACCTAAAGGTTGATTAAAACTTTTATTAATTAAAAATTATATAAGCTTTACTATAAAATGCAAGTTTGAGCAATTTTTTTAATTAAGCAAGTATAAGAAAAATTAGCCTAAAGAAGTGTTTAGAGAAGTTTTGGAAGTTCTCTACATTTTTCAATAACGAGAGAAGATTAGATATTTGGTTCAAACTTACTAGGTAGGTTGATCTTCTTTAATAAGCTATATTTTTTTATTTGATACAAAATAATATAGCTTGAAGTTGAAATTGTTGGACAATTATGACCCATAACATCACTATTTGTACAGAACATGATGTTGTTGTAAAAATTAACTATGTGACAAAAGAAATTGCTCTTTTATCATTTGTAATTGGATTACCGGGATATATAAATGATAAAAGTTCATATGATTAGTACTGGATTAATAAGATATGAGACAATATTAATCCACTAAGGTTTAATCATTAAATATCCTAGTCGTAGTATTATCGAGACTGGACATCGATAATGCGGAATAAACTAGTATTGCACTTGTGCGCATTATGGAGGCATAACAACATAGTTCTCATATATTTGGGTATTGGATACTCATGCAAGTGTAATAGGAGGTACTATTTACCGATGGTACGGAAACAGTTTCGCTCTGGATAGACCCCTCGGAATCCCATTGGTAGTATGACTATGTGTCTATGGGAATCCTAATCAGGGTAGGTGTATTTGGTCTTAACTTGAGACTTACATCGCTAATACTTGCGACAATCAGTATATTTTGGTTTTTGCCATCCGGGGCTTTAACAGGTTATGTGTACGCCTCTTCTGGGTATATTGAGAATCGTAGTGTATTGAGTGTGATGTCAATATGGAAGTATCACTTCAGTCATATAGAGATGATGATCACGCAGGATACGGAACTGGTACTTTTGTATGCTGCAGCTATCGGGATAATATGACAAGGTCATGATTATCCGATTATAGAGACTAGTTACCATAGATTCGATATATGCTTCGTACGGGGCAGACACAATTCCAGCCCTAGGCCTAGCATGTGACATTCGATACTGGATCGTAATACGAATACTACGTATACTACGCCTGACAAAGATTACATATTCCTTTCAAGAATTTTTCTGGAGAATTGGGTAGGCACGGTGCTTTGCTAGAAGCCAACCATGTCTTGTAAATCGGTGAGAACGTGGTACCAGGTACGCACGTATTCGGATAGTCCGATGACCGTATTTACTTCCAACATATCTATGGATCTCTTGGGTCGCTTCCCAAAGATTCACCGATGAGATTTGACTCGAACAAAATTAATCTGGGATTAATTATGAGAGAGAAAATTAATTTGGGATTAATTGCGTCGAGAATTTATTTGAGATTAAATTCGTCGAGAGGAGAGAACGCGGTTAATTTGGAATTAATTGGTAAAATAAATTTAATAATAGTTAAATTGGATTTTTCTATTTAATTTATTTAACTGGGCTAAAATAATATATTAGAACTATTAATTGAAATTAGATTTCAAAGCAGAATTAAAATTGGATTTTAATTCAAGCGAATGAATTAATTTGGAATTAATTCGCGTGCGACTTTCTTAATAATTTTGCGAGGCACTATTATTTAATTAAATTGGATTTAATTATGTCGTGAGGGAAAATTCGTTTAATCGGATTAAGCGAACCCGAGCCCAAAGTGTGTTGAGCGAACCACTTGAATTTTGAATTTAAAGTGGGTCCTACCAACTTACATCAACTTGTCACTATTTGTGATGCAAGTGGTTGAGCTTATTAATTGGATTAATTGCTCAACACACTAACTCAAATCAAAAGTGATGGAAGTGGTTGAATAAAAAAAATTAGATTTATTCCAACACACCAACCAAAATATAAAAGGTTAATTGTTTTTGGAAAACGAGAATTTTTTCACATTTCTTCTCTCTTCTGCCTTGGCCGAACACCATTGTCTCTCTTGGAGAGCAATTTTCTTTTATTTGTTCTTGCTAGCACATCAAGGAGTGAATCAAGGTGATAGGGAAACTCACCAAGTGTTGGAAACACTCAAGAAGTACTGGAGCTTCCACCGAAATGCATAAAAAGTTTTGAACTCATCCGATCAATGTGAGTATTTTCCGCAACTCTTTTGATTTTATTCACACACAAATCACTCTTAGACGATCTTGTGATGTTCTAGGAACACTTACAATGTTATTAGAGCAACCTACGTTTGATTTGGAATTCTAGGGTTCATGGAATTTTATTTGGGAATTTATGCTTGGAGTATGTGTTTTATTAAATTGATGGTTCAGTTGAGCTTGGATGATGTTGAATTGGATTTGTACATCTTAGGAATTGAGAAAAATTGATTAGATCAAAATCCCCAATTTCCTTAGCCTTGGCCGAATGCACCCTAGGTTGGATTCATGGTGATTTTTTTGAAAATTTAACAATTGGATATGTTAATTGCATGAAATGAATATTAATTGTGGTTTGATTGGATTGAAATCAGAATTGAATGTTATTTCATGACTGTCGTGAACCATAAGCATGTTATAAGATTGATTTTGCTTCAATTTGTGTTGGACATGAATTGGAAATGTAGAGCATGATTAATTGAATTAATTAGTGTTTTGGAAGCATTAGATTAATTAATTAATTATGACAATTACACTTGAATTGAATTAATTTGTAATTTGGAATAATGAGTTAATTTGATTTATTTTATTTGGGCTTAATGGGCTTGGTTGGGCCAAGTTTGGTTTAGGATAATTGGTTGGATCCAATTGGGCCTAAAACCATTTCCATAAAGTCCAAATATGATAATTGGGCCTTTAAAGTTTTAATTGGGCATAATGGGCCTAAATTGATTTTGGCATAGGGTGATTCCTAATTGGGCCTTGGCATATTGGGTTTAACCATAATTGCCAAAGCCCATGCCTAAGAATTAATTGAAAGCCCATTGGACTTTAATTGAATAGTAATGGATACTAATTGGGCCTTTGAGACCCGTTAAGATTGGATTTGGAATCCAAGTCTAAAGGACACTATTGAAAGTGTAATTATTTAATTGGAATTAAATATGAATTAGTATTGAATATAATTTAAATTGGATTTAAAATTATAGTTCGATATAATTCAAGAATACGTACTTTGAGTATTTATTCTTAAACAAGTTGGACTCGCGCAAATCAAATCGTTGTTTGAACATTGGATGGTCACTAATCAAAGATTAATTAATTGGATTAGATTGATTGATAACATGCTTTGTGTGAATACTTGGATGTATGTATGAATAATATATAGGATGGATATTAGATGGGTGAGGGCAATTTTGGAAATTATTGTAATAAATTTAGAATTTATTAAATTGGACCTGCGCGTCCAGCCTATTATCTCCTTATCTCATTGTATTTCTCTTCTCACCAATTCCCTCAATGTAAATGAGGTTTCTTTAGAAGTATTATGTAATTGGGTAGAAGTAGAATAATGCTAGCGGAGAGAGGAAATGGAGAGATTTGTTCTAGGAACAAAGTTTGTTATATATCCATCTGAATATCATTATTATTTATGTGCCTTATTATGCTTTTAGAATGCATGCTTAAGGGTGTATGATGAGACCTAATAAAAGATAATAAATTGGTTGCCAAATCGCGACAAAAACCCTCATTTCATATTAAGCGTTTTCCTTCCATTGAGTGATTCTCTCTCAAGATCCAAGATTGGCATTGGTTTGTTGGCCAAAGTCAAGACCTTTGTCCATCGCGGATGTGTTTGAATCATGAAGGCTTTGTTCCATATCGTACGCCTTGGGCAAGTTGTGATTTGTTGGCCAAAGTCAAGGTCACTTCTTGTTCATCGGCCTCGATTACGAAGCTTTCCCACTGTCAATGGGTCACGCTTAAATGGTTTCATTAAGCTTGTTGAGCCAAAGCCAAGGCTTAGTTGATTCAGAGGAAAAATGTTAGGGAATATATTGGATATATTGGCATATATTGGATATATGTTTCGGACTTGGAGGTTCCACCTACTGGATCTAGGAATTGGATGTGATCCAATTGATCTTAGAGATCTACCTAGTTAAGTTTCATACAACTTGTTGGCCAAAGTCAAGGTTGTGTGTTATTTAACGGGATCCTAACCCACTAGGAAACTAGGTTTCCCGAGTACTCCACAGAGGGTTAGAGGCTCGCCGAAAAATAGTGGGAGACAAGTATTAAATTTGCAATTTCGTTTAGATACTTGCCAATACGCGCTCATTTCATTTTTCGTCATTAATATTTAAATATAAATGTATTAGTTGGACTAATATTCAATTGTTATTTTAAACTGTATTCAAACTACTTCATTTGTAGTTGATTATATAATTGGATTATTAATCAATACATTTGAATTTAACCAATCAATAATAGTTGATTATATAGTTAGACTATAGTAATCATTATATTCGATTGTACCCGAAATCGTTGATTGGATAGTTGGACTATTGGATCAAGATAACTGAAAGATTAGCGTTAAAAACATAATCCTGGGTGAAAATGTCTTAAGCGGCTTCAATTTTCAAATTGGGAATAGAACCTCAGGATAGTCCTGGGAGCCGAGAAGTTACTTTATTTGATAGAGTGACATCTCGGGCCTGAGCCGGAGTTGAGCAAATAGTAGAGCATGAGCTTTGGAAGACTCATCATGATGATAAATTTAGAGCTCAATCCATTATGCTTGCCGCAATGACTCCTCAATTTCATCGTCAGAACAAAGGATTAGATCCTTATAGTATGATATTGAAATTGAAGGATCTTCATAGATCTATTCTTAGATCTTAGAAGTACTAATTGCAATAAGAAAACTCTTGGAGAGTTAATGGCTATGCTCAAGGAAGCACAACCAGAGCTTCAAAAGGGCAAGAAGCGCAAGGCGCATCTTACTTCGACATCTCAAAAGGCCAAGGCTTGGCCGAAGACTTCTGAGGGTGTAAAAAATAAGGGCAAAGGCAAAATCGTCACAGTCTTCTGGGAAGACAAATGACATATCCCAAGATGTCTGCCTAAACTATGGCAAACAGGGTCACTAGAAGCGTGACTGCCGTATGGACAAGGCAGACATGAAGGAAGTGAAGACGGACAAGGTTCGGCTTCAGGTATGTTTATTATAAACATGTCCACTGCTGGTTTTAAAATTAGATTTTAGATACTGGATGTGGTACATAAATATATGTACTAATGTGCGAGATCTGCTGATTAGCAGGAGATTGGCTTCAGATGAGATCGACCTATGAGTCGGAAATGAGACGAGAGTCGCTGTTTTGGCCATAGAAACCTAAGTTTTGGAACTGCTTTTTGGGCATTTACTTAAATTAGATGACTATTATAATGTATCTAGTTTGACTAGGAACATTATCTCTGTATCTAGTTTAACTCGTTGTGGGTATACCTTTATATTCTAGAACACTAAGTGTTTTGTTTATAAAGATGATATTGAGATAAATACATTAGATGTGAATAACAGTATTTATATTTAGAATATAAATGAATCTCAAACATATAATATGACAAACAAAAGCTCAAACTGAATAAATCTGTTGAGACTTAAAAGTGGCATTGTTGTCTGGACATATTAACAAGACTCGTATATCCACACTTTCGAAGAGTGGATACTAGGACGAATTTGATTCTAATTCAAATGATGTCTATGAATCTAGTTTATTAGGCAAAGTGCCTAAAACACCTTTTACTTGGTAAAAGTGCAAGTGCCACCGATCTGTCATCCCTCGTTCATAGTGACGTAAGTGGGCCCATATCTAGCTAGGCTAGATGTGGATATGAATACTTCGTAACCTTTACGGATGTGGCATCGTGTTACGGTTATGTGTATCTTATGAAACACAAGTCAGAAACTTTTGAGTAATCAAAGAGTTTCGACACGAGGAAAAACAGACCGATAAAAGTATTAAAAACATTACGGTCGGACCATAATGTAAAATACTTAAACATATGAGTTTCAAGATTACTTGAAAGAGTATGTATTCTTTCACAGTAGGCTCTTCCCGGGACACCTCAATCCTGACGGTGTGTCCGAACAGAGTAAACGAACTTTGTTGGACATGGTAAGGTTAATGATGAGTCGCTCTGAGCTACCAATTTCATTCTAGGGATACGCATTGAACAATGCAATACTTATTTTGAATAAGGTTCCATGAAAATCTGTTAGACAGACTTCATATTAGATATGAACAGGAAAGAAACTGGGTTTCTCTCTCCTGAAGATTTGAGAATGCTGGGCATATGTTTGGATGATACCAAACTAGAACCCAAATTGGATAAGTGTCTATTTATAGGTTGTCCTAGGGAAACCAAAGTATAGTACTTATACAAACACAACAAGAGAACAATGTAATTTTGCTCTCCATGCGACTTTCCTAAGAAGAATTCCTATTTACAGTGGTAAGTGGGAGGAAAGTAAAACTCGATGAAAATCGGAGTAATACTGTTCCAAGCACCGAGTCCTCATGGAACACCAACAGTTCATCATGGATGAAACTGTACCAATAATCTTCAACACACAAAAACCGCGTAGGTCGGAGAGTGTTAGAAAACAACCTGGGAGGTATGGGTTCTGATCTCACCAATGTAGATATCAATTTTATTGATGAAGACGAACCAGCTACGTATGAGGAAGTGATACAAGGTATCGACTCATTTTATGGCAAAATGCCATGAAGTCCGAAATGGATTCCATGTATACCAACTAAGTTTGGACACTGGTTGATGTACCAGAAGGCATTGTGCCTATTGGTACTAAATGTGTCTTCAAGGAAGACATACATGGATGACAACATACAAATGTACACAGCTAGGCTTATACGGAAAGGGTATCGTCAACGACATAGTGTCGACTACGACAACATTTTTTCACTTGTTGCCATGATTAAGTCCATTTGGATAATGCTTGCTAATTCTGCATGTTTAATTTATGAAATATGGCACATGGACATCAAAACCGTTTTCCTTAACGGAAACCTTATAGAGGATGTTTACAACATCCTGAAGGTTTTTTCGTACAATAACATGCAAACAAGGTTTGCAAGTTAAATCGATCTATTTATGGATTGAAGCAAGCATTGTGTTCTTGGAACCAACGTTTTTATGAGATCATAATGGTATATGATTTCATTCAAAATGAATATGATTCTTGTGTATATAAGAAGGTTAGTGGGAGCGCACTGATAATGAATGTCCTATAAGTTGATGATGTATTGCTTCTTAGAAATAACATTCCTATGCTGTAATCAGTGAAAGCTTGGCTTTCATTAAAATTCTCCATAAATACCTGGGAGAAGCATGTTTTATTCTAGGAATAAGGATCTACTGGGATAGATCTAGAAAGCTGCTGACAACCCTCCCAGAGCTTGTATGTTTTTGAAATGTATGTGACCTGATGTCTCATATACTTAGAGCATATGTAGACACTATGAGGCCAATCCAGGTGATGGTCACTGGATTGATATAAAGAACATCATTGAGTATCTTAGACGGACTAAGGATGCATTCTTAAGCTATGAAGGAGGAGAACTTGAGGTGACTAGGTTCACCGCTGCAAGTTTCCAAACCGATAAAGATGACTTTAAGTCGCAATAAGGGTACATATTTAGTTTGAATAACATAACAGTGAGCTGGAAATATTCCAAGCAAGATACTGTTGCCGAATAAATAACAAAAGTAGAACATTACTGCAACTGAGGCAGCAAAAGAAGCATTTTTGGATCTATATAATCCTAATTGAATTAGGTGTAGTTCTGTTAGCAGCTGAGCTAGGCTACAGCACAGGCTAAGGAACTGCGGTCTCATCAACGATCCAAGTATGTACTTCGACTAATTCATCTGATTCGTTCGATCATACATCGTGGTGATGTGATGATCGAATAAAATTGCATCAGCTGATAACCTTGAAAATCCGTTGACGAAAGCTGTTTCTCAGCAGAAATTTGAGCAACCATACATAGTTAGGTGTTAGACACTTGAGTGATTGGCTACAGGCCAAGTGGGAGATTGTTGGACAATTATGACCCATAGCATCACTATTTGTACAGAACATGGTGTTGTTGTACAAATCAACTATGTGACAAAGGAAATTGCTCTTTTATCATTTGTAATTGGAATACCGGGATATATAAATGATAAAAGTCCATATGATTAGTACCAGATTAATAAGATATGAGACAATATTAATCCACTAAGGTTTAATCATTAAATATCTCTAGTCGTAGTATTATCGAGACTGGACATCGATAATGCGGAATAGACTAGTATTGCACTTGTGTGCATTATGGAGGCATAACGACATAATTCTCATATATTTGGGTATTGGATACACATGCAAGTGTAATAGGAGGTACTGTTTATCGATGGTACGGAAACAGCTTCGCTCTAGATAGACCCCTCGGAATGCCTTGGTAGTATGACTATGTGTCTATGGGAATCCGAATCAGGGTAGGTGTATTTGGTCTTAACCTGATACTTGCATTGCTAATACTTGCGACAATCAGTATACTTTGGTTTTGGTTGTCGGGCCGGGGCTTTAACAGGTTCTGTGTACGCCTCTTCTGGGTATACTGAGAATCGTACTGTATGGGTTGGTGTGATGTCAAGATGGAAGTATCACTTCAGTCATATGGAGATGATGATCACACATGATACAGAACTGGTACTCTTGTATGCTGCAGCTATCGGGATATTATGACAAAGTCATGATTATCCGATTATAGAGACTAGTTACCATAGATCCGATATATGCTTCGTACGTGGAAGACACAATTCCTACCCCAGGCCTAGCATGTGACATTCGATACTGGATCGTAATACGTAATACTACGTATACTGACCGGCGTAAACACACACGTATAACGCAAGCGCACGTATCGTTCAAGTAGTATAAAAATATCGATCCCACGAGGATAATTCCTACTGTTGTATTAATTATTGATACTATTTATTTACAGGTATCTAATTATATGGAGAAGAGAATGATTGTCTTTGTTGGTTGAATGTGGATTTTCTAATTAAAATAAAAAAAATAAACAAAAGAAAATACTAATGAAAATAAAAAAAACTCAAAGATCTAGGGCTGTGAATCTTTCTAATATATTTTAAAAGATGAAGTGATTATTTTATGTTTGTGTAATAAATCGGTTTACTAACCTGGAACACGAAATTATGCGAAAGCCTCTGTCGATGGTCAGACGCAAATACCCAGTTTAACCCAATTGAACCATATGTCTATGTCAACCAAATTACCTGGATTCATTAAGTTTAAGTTCCAATTATAGCTACCCCCGCCCGACAGGTATATGTCTATCCTGTAAGGAAATCTATTAAAGGGTTATCTATCCTCAAGGAAGATCGTGGGCTATTAAGTCTAATGCTGAAACCTAAAATTCCTTTGTCAAGTTTATTTTAGATTTACCACATCAATCTTATTGGTGATCAGACAACAAGAAGCATTAAGCTTAAGACTTAATAAGTAAACCTTTAAATTACCCAAACTATAAAATAACCCCTTATAAACCGGTGATATTAGAATTCATCACAACCCTGGATAACTAACTTAGTTACGACACATAATTAGGGCTAGTAAGAACTTAAATAAAATAAAAGACATAAAGTAAAATGCTGAAAAGTAAATTGCTGAAAAGTTATAACGGAAAGTAAATGCTGAAATTAAATACTGAAAAGTAAATGCTGAAAAAAGTAAATGCTGAAAGTAAATTACTGAAAAGTAAATGCTGAAAGTAAATGCTGAAAGTAATTGCTGAAAAGTAAATGCTGAAAGTAAATTGTTGAAAAGTAAATAAAGTAAAAGTACAATAAAAGAAAAAATACTGAGGTAAAAAGATCCACTTTTATTACTTCTATTTTAGATATCTCCCTTAATATAATATATTAACTTTGCATGATAATTACCAACCAGCCATATAGGCGGTATCCAGATTAAGTCAAATTAATAATTAATTACGAACCGACCAATCAGGCGGTATCCAGTTTAGTCAGGTTAAAACCAATTTAAATAATTACCAACCGACCAATATGGCGGTATCCTCGTTAAGTCAGGTTTTAACTAGTTTATATATTATAATTAAGGAAGATTAATCTAAATATTAGTAATAAAGGTTTAACCTTTTACCCCAGCAAAGGGGAGTTACCTCCTCATTACTGAAAAGTAAAAATGAAAATTAAAGAAAGAAAAGTAATGTGCGTAAAAGTAAATTACGGAAAGTAAAAATTGAAAAGTAAAGAAAAGAAAGTGCGAAAGCGGAAATTAATTACTGAAAGCTGTAAATAAACAAACAAGATACAATCTTAGTAGTATTATTATTAAAAAAACAATATACTTAGAAATTATTTTATAGAAGAAAATATGAATTTACAAATGAAATGGCTTGGTATTTATAGGCAAAATTTTGCCTCCATCAAATCATCCACCAAATCCATTATTAATTGCTCCACTAATTGCTCCACCAAATCCATTATTAATTGCTCCACTAATTACTTATCATGTTTGGTGGTGATTTGATAATTTTATTATTTATTTATTAATTTATTTTTTGCTTTGAAATGATGATTGAAAATGACTTTAATAATTACACACAACACACTTCTGGATGGTTCATCAATTTCGGGCATGAACTCTTCAGAATTCAAAATTATTTTATCTTTCAAAGTTGTAGGTCTTTGAGTCTTCTTTAATCTGGAACTTGAATCAGCTCAATCTGATATCGGAGTAAAACGTTATGCCCAAAATACGACAAATTCGCAAAACTGGAATTTCCAAAACTGCACTTCGTTGAAACGCCCTTTCAAGTTTCCAATCTCCAAAATTAATATGTCAAGTCCAATTTTTGCCCTTATTTGACCCACATTTCGTCCTTAATGATTTCATTGGGTCCCAATATTATTTTATCTGTAAAATAAACAAAAACACATCAAAACGTTCATCAAACCCGTGAAACTAAACAAAATATTAAGTAAAAGGGGCGGTAAATATTGATATATTTTCCGCTCATCACACCCCCAAACCTAACATTTTGCTAGTCCTAGAGCAAAACAATAAAATAAAATAAAAGAAATAATTAAATTAAACTAAGCCACTTTCGTAGGGATCACAGTTGCATTTAGCATATGCAACAAGCCTTTAAACCTCTAGATGTCCCTAGTGGACGAGTTGTAGTCTCGTGAGGGTTTACAGCAATGATACCCACAAATATTTTACAAAAGTAAAAATATAGTGAAACTAATGCACACAAAAGCAAAAAAGACAAGCGAAAAGAGAATAAAGAAATTAGTGACTAATCAGGTGAAACTTCTACTCCAAGTTACTAGTTGTTTTCTTTCATTCTAAATTACCGAATAAGTAAATTCTCCTATTATATTTACCATTCTCCATAACACAACCGATGATAAAATATTAAATAACTCATTTTTGCCCACAACAGTCACAAGTGCGGTTAATAAGAGAGTAATATTTTTGTCCTAAAGTTTTATCAGAATTCACACCTTTTGTAGCAATGGAATAATTTTCTGATTTTTCTGATTTTTTCTTTGATTTTTGATTTTTTTATATACAATATCTTTCATCTATGTAGCGAGTGTTGGGTCGGTGGCTCCCAAACCAGTTGGCTTTAGGGCATCAGGTGTTAAGACACCCCTACAGACTTAATTACTCAGACTTCAGATATATATATTTTGCAGCATCTTTGATCCATGTAGCGAGCTTTGGGCCAGTGACTCCAAAACCAGTTGGCTTTAGGGCACTAGGTGTTAAAACACCCTTACAGACTTAATAACTCGGATCTCAGATGTTTGTTTTTACTCCATCACTTTTTGAGATGCTTCCTCCAATTAAACTAGAGCACTGAATATTACAAACTTTTCAATTTTAGCTCATGTCCGTATTTACAATGCATGTTGATAATATCTGCTCATTTAGCATATGAAGATCCATTTTATGGAGAATTTACAAATTAAATAATTAAAATGAAATAAACAAAAACTAACTTGTTTCAAAAATGGTTTGAGATACGTCTCATTAGTGAAAAATCCTTACTCAGCTATCTCTTACCAATTTCACCTTTTTAGTCAAAATAAAAAAAAAATATTTTTGTAATTTTCAAAAAAAATTTCAATTTTTTTTTTGTATTTTTCGAAAAATTTTGGACTAAAAATAAAAACAACACACAAACTAAAAAACAAGGTACTGATCAACTAATTTCTTCCCCCAAACCTAAATGAGACATTGTCCCCAATGTCTTAAACAGTAGAAAACGAGTTTAGAAGATAATACCTGGTTAGCTGAAATTCTACAGGAAAAATTACCGATTAAGATCTATGTCCAATTTACGCTTCTTACCACGATCGCTATCTGACCAGCTCAACTTGGAAAAAATGGGGTCGATTTTTGGTTCAAAGGCTAAGATTTGGTCAATTAATTCTTCAAATGTTCCGAGCCCACCCGGTAAAGTAATAAACGCATCAGCAGTATTGACCATTTCAAGGAGTTGTTCAGATATCCTTGAGACAATACGTTCATCTCCATTTTTTTTTTCCGATTATATGTTCGTCCGCCAAAGTTTTTGGAATGATTCCCAAAACATGACTGCCACCATCCTGAACGGCTTTTGAAATGCTTCCCATGAATCCAAGATTGCCACCGCCATATACTAGGTGCATATTTCGTTCTGTTATGACTCTCCCCAATTCCTTTGCAGCCTCAATGAATTCTGGTTTATTACCAGAATTGGATCCACATAAAACACAAATTCACTTGACTCGCTGCTGTGAAGTTGCTTCCATTTTCTTTCTCTTATTTGGATGTATATCTGGATGTGTCGAAGAAAGAAATGTAGAGCTGAATTTATAGAACCTGAAAATGGGTGAATAATAATAGCACTAGTACCTGCCAAATGACAATTATTAGATGAGCGTTAAAATAAATCGAAAAAAGTCAAAAAGTATAGATCTTGTCGGCGAAAATAAAAGAAAATAACAAAAGAAAAGCAAATCAAAGCAATTATTAAGGCAACAGAATTGTGTACGCAATACGCCACTAGCTTAGTATAAATTCATAAGGATGCGTCTCAAGAATTCATTCTTTACTCAGCCATCACAAATGAATTAGCTCTCTTCTTTCTGATTGCCAAACACCATTCCTTCTGTCTTAAAATGCTCCATTTGTGCTTTTCCCTACAAAAATAACACATAAAATTAAAATATAAAAATAGAAATTACAACAAAGTGCATGGGTTGCCTCCATGCTAGCGCTAAATTTTGCGTCTTCAGCCAGACGTGATTGAAATCTATATGTCAAGGAGGTTTCAGCGTCGTTTTGGATGTCCTATTAAATACATTCCCATGTGCGTTGCTTTTGAAGGGTCTCTTCCAACGGTAAGGTGGTAAAAAAGAATTTTGTCATATTCAGTGCTTGTGCCACCTTTTTAACATTTATTGCTCCAATGGTTTCCTGAAAAGAAAGAAATAAAATCAGGAGGTCTCGTATGGTGCTTGACTTGGAATGGAAGTTCCATTGTGTCAAGCTTCTGGGTGATATCTTTGATTTGTACTCCCTAAAACAGTGATGTTTCGCCTGAATGCTCTGGATCTTTAATAAGTTCAGACATTTGTTCCTCCATTTCTCTGCTTTTTGCTCCATCTTTTCTTCACAGATGAATTTTAAAATTTCCGTATTCAATTCTTCATCTGTCATCTGTGAAATGCATGCTCCATAAGTGTCAATCTGAGGATGTAAATTTATGTCTATTTTTAGGTCTTCATCCTCTGATCTGAGTGAAATGATTGGCTCAGGTAGATCTTTTTCAAACATTTGTGCAATGGAAGCTCCAAGATCTTCATTTGGAGGATAGAAAGTTTCATCCTTCTTTGTTGATGCAGTTGGTACAAATAACTCAACTTGTTCATCCTCGTCAGAGTCAGAAGAATAATAAAAATCAAATTGAGACTTTGTTTAGTTCAGGCTCCTGAACCGATACCTCTGATTCTTGATACTGCTCAGCCTCGTCCTCTTTTATGATGTCATGTTTAATATCAGGATATTCGAAGGCTTCTTCAGTATTATTTGAATTTGCTCTGTGAGATATGTGATTCAGGTTGTCTGTTAATTGTCTAACTTGATCTGTCATCCTTTGTATAGACGCCGCTTGACTCTGAATTTGTGCATCAAATTTAGCTTCCCGTTCCTCGAACCAATCTTTGAGCATGTGAATCAACTGATCTTCCTCTTATGGTTCTGGTTCTTGGTGAAGATCGTAGATGGATGGTGGATAAGATGGAAAGTATGATGGTTCTTCATACCATGAAGGATTTTGATAGCCCTGCCACCCTGGATTGTAGTTGTACTCACAATGATCTCTCGGGTGGTTACCATTACATATGTAACATCTCCCCATTGCATCTTGTTGAGCAAATGTCGTATTGCTTGGTTCTGGCATCCAGTGATAGTTGTTGGCCTGGACAACAGGCCTCAGAAAATCAGACTGTTGCTCCCAGATTTGAGGTGTATCTTCTTCTAGTAAAGCTCGTAATATTTCAATCTCCCAATAATGTTCCATTTTTCAATCACCTGAAAACAAAAGAAAGAAATAAAAATTACAGATAAAAATAAAGAAAATTAGATACAAGTAAATTAGATAGCTTCAAAATTAATAACTCAAGAAAAATAAGTCCCCGGCAACGGCGCAAAAAACTTGACCGGCGTAAACACACACGTATAACGCAAGCGCATGTATCGTTCAAGTAGTATAAAATATCGATCCCACGAGGACTTAATTCCTACTGTTGTTATTAATTATTGATACTATTTATTTACAGATATCTAATTATAGGGAGAAGAGAATGATTGTTTTTGTTGGTTGAATGTGGATTTGCTAATTAAAATAAAAAAATAAAAAAAAGAAAGAAAATACTAAGGAAAATAAAAAAAGACTCAAAGATCTAGGGTTGTGAATCTTTCTAATATCTTTTAAAAGATGAAGTGATTATTTTATATTTGTGTAATAAATCGGTTTACTAACCTGGAACACGAAATTATGTGAAAACCTCTGTCGATCGTCAGACACAAATACCCAGTTTAACCCAATTGAACCATATGTCTATGTCAACCAAATTACCTGGATTCATTAAGTTTAAGTTCCAATTATGGCTACCCCCGCCCGACAGGTATATGTCTATCCTGTAAGGAAATCTATTAAGGGTTATCTATCCTCAAGGAAGATCGTGGGCTATTAAGTCTAAGGCTGAAACCTAAAATTCCTTGTCAAGTTTATTTTAGATTTACCACATCAATCTTATTAGTGGTCAATTAACAAGACACATTAAGCTTAAGACTTAATAAGTAAAACTTTAAATTACCCAAACTATAAAATAACCCCTTATAAACCGGTGATATTAAAATTCATCACAACCCTGGATAACTAACTTAGTTATGACACATAAACTAGGGCTAGTAAAAATAAATAAAATAAAAGACATAAAGTAAAATGCTGAAAAGTAAATTGCTGAAAAGTAAATGACGGAAAGTAAATGCTGAAATTAAATATTGAAAAGTAAATGCTGAAAGTAAATTACTGAAAAGTAAATGCTGAAAGTAAATTGCTGAAAAGTAAATGCTGAAAGTAAATACTGAAAAGTAAATAAAGTAAAAGTACAATAAAAGAAAATGTTGAGGTAAAAAGATTCACATTATTTATTACTTCTATTTTAGATATCTCCCTTAATATAATATATTAACTTTGCATGATAATTACCAACCAGCCATATAGGCGGTATCCAGATTAAGTCAAATTAATAATTAATTACGAACCGACCAATCAGGCGGTATCCAGTTTAGTCAGGTTAAAACCAATTTAAATAATTACCAACCGACCAATATGGCGGTATCCTCGTTTAGTCAGGTTTTAACTAGTTTATATATTATAATTAAGGGAGATCTATAATATAGTAATAAAGGTTTAACCTTTTACCCCAGCAAAGGGGAGTTACCTCCTCATTACTGAAAAGTAAAAACTGAAAATTAAAGAAAGAAAAGTACTGTGCGTAAAAGTAAATTACGGAAAGTAAAATTGAAAAGTAAAGAAAAGAAAGTGCGAAAGCGGAAATTAATTACTGAAAGCTGTAAATAAACAAACAAGATACAATCTTCTTAGTATTCTTAAGGAATTCCTTAGAGAAGAAAGTATGAATTTACAAATGAAATGGCTTGGTATTTATAGGCAAAATTTTGCCTCCATCAAATCATCCACCAAATCCATTATTAATTGCTCCACTAATTGCTCCACCAAATCTATTATTAATTGCTCCACTAATTACTTATCATGTTTGGTGGTGATTTGATCATTTTTATTATTTATTTATTAATTTATTTTTTGCTTTGAAAATGACTTTAATAATTACACACAACATACTTCTCGATGGTTCATCAATTTCGGGCATGAAATATTTAGAATTTCAAAATTATTTTGTCTTTCAAAGTTGTAGGGCTTTGAGTCATCTTTAATCTGGAATTTGAATCAGCTCAATCGATATTGGAGTAAAACGTTATGCCCAAAATACGACAGATGCGCAAAATTGGAATTTCCAAAACTGCACTTCGTTGAAACGCCCTTTCAAGTTTCCAATCTCCAAAATTAATATGTCAAGTCCAATTTTTGCCCTTATTTGACCTAAATTTCATCCTTAATGATTTCATTGGGTCCCAATATTATTTTATCTGTAAAATAAACTAAAACACATCAAAACGTTCATCAAACCCGAGAAACTAAACAAAATATTATGTAAAATGGGCGGTAAATATTGATATATTTTCCGCTCATCATATACTATGCCTGAAAAAAGATTACATATTCATTTCAAGAATATTTCTGGAGAATTGGGTAGGCACGGTGTTTTGCTAGAAGCCAACCATGTCTTGTAAATCGGTGAGAACGTGGTACCGGGTACGTACGTATTCGGATAGTCGATGACCGTATTTACTGCCAACACATCTAAGGATCTTTTGGGTCGCTTCCCAAAGATTCACCGATGAGATTTGACTCGAATAAAATTAATCTGGGATTAATTATGAGAGAGAAAATTAATCTGGGATTAATTACGACAAGAATTAATCTGGGATTAATTAAAAGAGAAAGAATTAATCTGGGATTAATTACGTCGAGAATTTATCTGGGATTAAATTCGTTGAGAAGAGAGAACGCGATTAATTTGGAATTAATCGATAAAATAAATTTAATAATATTTAAATTGGATTTTTCTATTTAATTTATTTAATTTGGCTAAAATAATATATTAGATATATTAATTGAAATTAGATTTCAACGCGGAATTAAAATTGGATTTTAATTCAAGCGAATGAATTAATTTGAAATTAATTCGCGAGCGACTTTCGTAATAATTTTGCGATGTACTATTATTAGTTAAATTGGATTTAATTATGTCGCGACGGAAGATTCGTTTAATCGGATTAAACGAACCCGAGCCCAAAGTGTGTTGAGCGAACCACTTGAATTTTGAATTTAAAGTGGGTCCCACCAACTTACATCAACTT
Source organism: Zanthoxylum bungeanum (assembly GCA_019454045.1). Taxonomy (NCBI): domain Eukaryota; kingdom Viridiplantae; phylum Streptophyta; class Magnoliopsida; order Sapindales; family Rutaceae; genus Zanthoxylum; species Zanthoxylum bungeanum. The sequence continues at coordinate 125,401 of SKCR01018024.1, read as the reverse complement.
GTCACTATTTGTGATGCAAGTGGTTGAGCTTATTAATTGAATTAATTGCTCAACACACTAACTCAAATCAAAAGTGATGGGAAGTAGTTGAATAAAATAAATTATATTTATTCCAACACACCAACCAAAATACAAAAGGTTAATTGTTTTGGAAAACGAGAATTTTTTCACATTTCTTCTCTCTTTCTTGCCTTGGCCGAACACCATTGTCTCTCTTGGAGAGTAATTTTTCTTTCATTTGTTCTTGCTATCACATCAAGGAGTGAATCAAGGTGATAGAGAAACTCACCCAAGTGTTGGAAACACTCAAGAAGGACTTGGTGCTTCCACCGAAATGCATAAAAAATTTTGAACTCATCCGATCAATGTGAGTATTTTCCGCAACTCTTTTGATTTTATTCACACACAAATCACTCTTAGACGATCTTGGGATGTTCTAGGAACACTTACAGAAATTAGGTTAATAAATTTGTGTATGGATGTTTTGGAAGCATAAACATAATATGTTTGTAATTAAGTCAGAAATCTTCATGTTGGAAATGAACATAAAATTAGAGTTTAGAACTGTAGATAAATGTTTGGAACTATGACTACCATTGTAGAATCACTTGACCACCTCTGAGTGACCTAAAATTGTTCACGAGTCACTTTTTATGGGATTCTTGTTTGGTTGTATTTTAAATTCAAAATTTACGCATATATGTATTTTGAATAAACTTATAGTTTTTGTAATAATATTTTATATTTTCAAAAACATGATTTTATTCTTTAATATGTGTTTATGTTAAAATTGTATTTTGGGTATTTGAAAGTGTTTAGGGAAAATTGGAAGTAATTTAGGTTAAAAATTCTATTTCCATTAGCTCTCTAGAAAAAGAGCCGATAGAAATTCAAATTAATAAAAATAAAAATGAATGCATGCAAACGCATGCATGTGCTTGCATGCGCAAGCTGTGCAAGAGACGCGTGTTTGGCACACGTGCCAAATTCGTTTTCTCTCGTTCTTGAACTTTCGGACTCTGATTTGTCCCCGTATTTCCCCCATGCACTCGTAATAGAATATAGTTTTCAATTAAATTATTTAAAAATACACCCATACTCTGTATCCACCATGAGTTAGACCCATTTCCGCTACGCGGGGTACCGATCTGACCGTAGGGGTCCCACAACCACCCCAGTAGAATTGTACAGAGCAAGTCTTAACCACACAACACATGTTGCAAGTTTGACATGTATTTGAATCTATGACTCTGTAATTTTAATTTAATTTTCATGAGTCATATTGGATATGCATTGCATGATTTAAATTAAAAATATTTTATTTTGACCCAAACATGTTAATGACTTGATTGTCATAAATCTCCACTGATTAGGTGGTTACTTTATCTTAAGTAATAATATTAATAATGTTGGAGCATTATTGGATGGTCCATATTGTCAATACATAGATGAATGAGTTCTTATTACTTATGTCCAATACTATCATTATTGTGAGAGTATAAGTGGTCGGAACTTAGGTCGCTCTGGTAAAACATTAGATGTAGCGTGATGAGTTGATGAAGTCACACAATATCATCATTATTATGAGGGTGTACTTATGAAGTTCATTAGTGCACATTGACAAATATACACCTGGAACAGGTCTTAATTAGATACCGTCATTATTGTGAGGATAAGAAACATTTCAGGACCAAACTTAAGAGTCACATGAAAGTGATTGACTATTGAGGTATACCTAATGAGTTTATGAAGGCCAAGAGCATCATGATTGTGAGGTTGAAGTAAATGTCATAGGATCCATTTCCCGCTATGAAATTTTAATTGTCAAAATTCTATTTTTCCGTTAAGGGAGATTACGGAATTACGTAAAGTAGTGGGGGCATTAATAGATTTAAATCCATAATTGTATAAGTGTTTTTATATTGAAATGAAAATATTCTGCTAGTGTTTAATTATTATCTTATAGATGGCTGCCGCAAATCCATTAGCGTGACTTTTGGATTCTAATAAATTGAAAGGAGCCGATAACTATTTTGAGCGGAAAATGAACAAATTTATTGTCTTGAAGTCAGAGCGATTGAGATATGTGACGCTTAATCCATTTCTTGTCAAAATCGATCCCGAAGAACGAGAGACATTTGGAAAATAGAAGAATGATAACCTAAGGGTGAAATCCTATATTTTGGGATCAATGGTTCTAGATTTGCTAGGACAGTACATAGAGGTACCTGATGCTTGGAACATTATGAGAATACTCAATGAGTTGTTCGAAGAAAATCAAGAAATTGAAATATATCGGAGGTCTAAGGAATTATTTCATGCTAGGCTAAAGGATGGAGGAGCGGTCGGCATTCTTGTTTTGAACATGATCGACTAGATCCGATATTTAGAATGATATGACATTATGATCGATGAATGGCTAGGTCAAAATTTGATTCTATCTTCTTTGCCCGATATTTACGCTGGTTTTATGTTAAACTTTTATATGAATTCGATGCAAGCCAATTATTAAGAACTTCATAACATGTTACACACGACAAAACATGATTTGAAGAAAGACAATCACATTATGTACCTCTATGGTGGAGGAAGCTCTTCAAAGACTTCTAGAAAGTCGAAAAAATCAAAACCGGAAAGAAGAAGATGTCAAAAAGATACTCCAAGAAGTACAATTCTGCAAGAACGCATATAACTCATGGTGCATGTATACACTGTAAGAAGTCTGGACACTGGAAGAAAGATTGTCCAAAGCTGAAAGGAAAGGGATGACTCTCAAGTACGTTTTATATTTTTCTTATTATTGACATCTTATTAGTCTTAAATGTAAATAGTGGATGAGTGTTAGACACCGGTAGTCCAACTCATATTTACAACTCTATGCAAGTCATGAGGGTTAAAAAAAAGTGAATAAATGGGAGATCCATCTTAAAGTTGGGAATGGCGAGACATTGGATGTCAAGGTTATAAGATAGTTGTTCTAGATCTCCTTAATATATGTAAATTAATTTTACACATTTGTTATTATATACCCTCTCTGATCAAACAGATAATATCATTACCGATATCGGATAAAAAAAATATATAAAATAAACTTTAAAGATAGTGCTTTGTGTTTATATGATAAAGATAACTATTTGATATGTGAATGTTCTTGATCTAACAGTCATTATGTTTTGGAAACATACCGAGATGTCTTTAATGTAGAGGAAAATACAGGTAAAAGATTTGAATTATAACATATGAGATTAAGACACATAGGTGTTGGACGCCTATCAAAATTGGTTAAGAATGATTTGATTGAAGATCTTACCTTAGATCTTTATCTGATTTATGAATCATGTATCCAAGGGAAAATGACAAAGGCCTCATTTCTTGGTGTTAGACAATGTGCTGAATATTTATTGGGGGTAATACATAGTGATGTGTGTGGTCCATTAAATCTTGTCACTCATGATGGTTCAACTTACTTTATGACTTTCACTAATGATAAGCCAAGATATGGTTATGTCTATTTGATGAGACATAAATCGAAAACATTTGATAAATTCAAAATATTCAGAAATGAAGTTGAAAAAAACCGGTAAATTTATCAATGGCCTTCGATTAGATCGAGGTGGTGAATACATGAGCGATGAATTCAGATATTATTTAAGGGAGAATGAGATTGTCGCCTAATATAGTCCACAAATAACTCCTCAAAATAATAGTGTGTCTGATCGAAGAAATCGTACTATATTGGATATGGTACAATCTATGATGAGCTATACAGATCTTCCATATTATATTTGAGGTTATGTTTTACTTACCACTACTCACATACTTAACAGAGTTCCATCAAAAGCTAATCATAGGACCTCCTATCAGATATGGTACGGTAGAAATCCAAGTCTTAATATTTAAAGATTTGAGATTGTTCCACATACGTTAGAGTCGCACAACGGGATAAATTAGCACCCATGAGGTATAAATACAGGTTCGTTGGATATCCTGAAAATTCTTTGGGATATCAATTCTACGATTCTGAGCAACGAAATATATTTGTTGCTCGTTTTGCCACTTTTTAAAAAAGAAATGTTTGAGAGAAAGTGGGAATTATAGAAAGATTGAACTCGATGAGTTTGATCCCAACATTGGGGAACCTGAGATGAAACTAGAGATCTAACTAGATGAAGGATCTACAACACAGGTTCTACATAGGTCGAATAGAATATCAAGGCCTCCAAATAGACTATTTTTAACGTATGATGCGAGACTCGATGTTCTCCTATTGGAGAAAATGGATCTGATTACGTATAAACAGATAATATTGGATATCGATTCAGGAAAATGGCAGGAAGCCATGAAATCCGAAATGGATTCTATGCATGACAATCAAGTTTGGGACTTGGTTGAACTTTCTGAAGAAGTTAAACCTATTGGTTGTAAATGAGTTTATAAAAGGAAGCGAGTGCCAGATGGAAAAATGGAAACCTTTAAGGCCCGACTAGTAGCAAAAGGTTACACTCAATGTCATGAGATTGACTATGAGGAAACTTTTTTAACAGTCCCTATGCTAAAATCCATTAGGATTCTTTTAGCCATTACTGCATATCATGACTATGAGATATGGCAGATGGATGTGAAAACCGCTTTCCTAAATGGATTCCTCGAGGAGGATATCTATATGGAATAACCAGAGGGTTTTGTATCCAGTGAGATTTCAAACTTGGTTTGTAAGCTCAAGAAGTCTACTTATAGACTTAAACAGGCATCCCGAAGCTGAAATCATCGTTTTGATGAGATAATTAGATTATCTGGATTTATCAGGAATGAGAAAGAACCGTGTGTTTATAAGAAAGTTAATGGGAGTACGATAGTATTCCTTATATTGTATGTAGACGATATCCTTATCATTGGGAATGATATAGGGTTGATGCAAAGTGTGAAAGCCTACATTTGCAAGAACTTTTCCATGAAAGATATGGGTGAAACTTCTTTTATATTGGGTATACGGCTCTACCGGGATAGAGTAAGGAAGCTTATAGGGTTGTCGCAATCCACGTACATAGATAAAATATTGAAAATATACAGTTTTACCAACTGCAAGGCAGTAAATGTACCATTTTGATACGACCTACATCTTTCGAAAAAATGGCACATTAGACTGAGGAAGAGAGAGTTAAAATGTCTTACTTGTAATATGCTTCTTTTATTGGAAGCATTATGTATGTTATGTTATGTATAAGACCTAATATCAGTTTCAGCGTTAGTGTTACTAGTCGATATCAATCTAATCCTGATAGTGATCATTGAATAATCGTGACATATCCTGAATCATCTTAATGGTACTAAAGATAAGTTTCTAATTTATGGAGAAGATGAGCTACAAGTTAAGGGCTTTACCGATTTCGACTTCCAGGGAGATCCGGATGATAGAAAGTCTACATCCGGATACATATATACCCTTAATGGCGGTGTGGTTAGTTGGCGATGTTCAAAGCAAGGCTCTATAGCTGATTCCACCACTGAGACGGTATTTATAATGGCTTCGAAAGCTGCTAAAGAAGCTTTTTGGATTAGAAATTTTATAACAGAACTTGACATTGTGCCTAGTATTATGGATTTGATTCCACTGTACTGTGATAATAGCGGAGCCATTGCGCAGGCTAAGAAGCCGAGAGCACATTCCAAGTCTAAACATGTCGAAAAGAAATATCACGTGATTAGAGAAATCATTGAACGAAAAGACATAGTGCTCTTGAAGGTTCAAGGACAAGAAAACATAGCAGACACACTTACTAAGGCCTTACCTCCTACGTTATTCGATAAAAACGTGGAGGAGATGTGACTTCGGTACCATCCGGATTGACACTAAGAAAGTGAGAGTTTGTTAGAGTTGGTGCGTGGAGCACCAATCCGAATAATGTATTGTACATTATATTTTATTATTTATTAATAAAATAACTAAATGTTCATTTCAAACCTTGTTAATGGTAATTATTATGTCATAATGCATATTAGATTGATATATAAATATGCTGAGAGTGACATCGACCTTAGAATAGTCATATAGTAATATTGGACACTGAGTGGTCTGACATTGAGATAATATTACTATTATAAACTATTCTTAGAGTAAATATTCATAGTCGTTGGTTTTAGAATACGGTCGAATTCCTATAACCTTGAAGACTAGCACATGTTGTATATTGGAATTGGAGTTCCAATGGTCTAACCCAATGTACCATGAGCAAGGGAATCTCGTATAAACATATGAGTATTTGTTGGAGCGGATACTGAATGACTTACAAGTGATTCCTAATAATTGGAAGTACACACCACCATCAATAAGAATCTCCTCAAGTCAAGTAGCATATGTGATCCTTTGACTATAGAATATCATTGTTTTTGTGTGATTCTCCACACTTTGATGCCATGTAAGTCACATACCTTTCATGGTATGACCGCTAGATATTCATTGGGTGTGGACTGATGCACTCATTAATCAAGTGTATATCAAGATAGGATCTGTCGGCCCGTATGTGTACCATAAAGGGTTAAGGTATCCATGTGAGTAAGTAACGATTCTTAAGATTTTGGCCAAAGCCGATCACCTAGGGTTGATCACATATATAAGAAATGATGTTTTTATTAATGGTAATGAATCGTGGATATGTCGACAATATGTGATGTGCGCCTCGAAAACTTGACAATGTTATTTATGTTTCCTAAGCACAACTCAGATAGCCTATGATGGAGGGATTATTAAACATATGTCATGACCTCGACTTGTATAGTTCAGAAAGGTCGTTCGTGTTCTTCGCAGATTCGGAGGTGGACGAATTGCGTACATATAAGGTAGGCTTATATGACGAAAGTGTCTAAACTTAGAGAGTCTCACAATATGAAGTGTACTCGTTGAGCACTTGGGTAGCCGATAATATTTGATAATAAATAATATTTGATATTATATTTATCAATCAAAGTAATTAAAAGTTATTGGATAATATTAATTGTTTACTTGACCCAATTGGATTAATCCAAATTTATTCAATAGTTAAATAAATAATTAAACTAGGGCTTTGTTGTAATTTCATAAATATCTATATCATTGGAGGATATTTTGGTAATTATAAAATATGTAATAATATGTGTATTTGGCTTGATTTAATTGAATTAATTCAAAGTGGTAGACAATAAACTAATCAATTGGTTAAACTTTATCTAGATTTAATTTGATTAAATCAGTGGTAGATAAAGATGATTAGTCACACATAATTATACATATTTGGATAAATTTGATTAAGCCCACCTAAAAGTTGATTAGAACTTTTATTAATTAAAAATTACATAAGCTTGACTATAAAAGCCAAGCGTGAACAATTTTTTTAATTAAGCAAGCATAAGACAAAATATAAGAAAAATTAGCCTAAAGAAGTGTTTTGAGAAGCTTTGAAAGTTCTTTATATTTTTCAACAAGTAAAAGAAAATTAGATATTTGGTTCAAGCTTATTAGGCAATTTTGATCTTTTCTTATAAGTATGTTTTTTGTATTTAATACATAATAATATAGTTTGAAGTTGAAATTGGGTTAATAAATTTGTGTATGGGTGCTTTGGAAGCATAAACACAATATGTTTGTAATTGGCTCAAAAATATTCATGTTAGACATGCACATAAAATAAGAGTTTGAAACTCTAGATAAAAATTTGGAGCTATGATTACCATTCTAGAATCACTTGATAACCTTTTAGTGACTTAGAATTGTTCATGGGTCACTATATTATGAGATTCTTGTTTGGTTTGTATTTTAGATTCAGAATTTATGCATATATGTATTTTGAATAAATTTATGATTTTTTTTTTTTTTTTTTTGTAAAAATATTTGATATTTTGAAAATGTGATTTTGTTCTTTAATATGCATTAATGTTGGTTTTTATATTGGAATAATATTTTAATTATTTGAAAGTGTTTAGGAAAAGTTGGAATTAATTTAGATTAAAAATCCTATTTCCATCGAAAGAGAGCCAGAGGAAATTCAAATTATTAAAAAAAAAATGAATGCATGCATGCTAGCGCAAGCTGCGCAAGAGACGGTCGTTTGGCACGCGTGTCAAATTTGTTTTCTCACATTCTTAAGTTTTCTAACTCCGATTTGTCTCCGATTTTTCTCTTTACATTCGTAATGGATTATGATATTTTATTAAATTACTTAAAAATATACATATGCTCTATAACTACTGGCTAGACATATTTCCATTATTCAGGGTATGAATCCGACCTTAAGAATCCCACAACCGCCCCAACAAAAATAACATTAATTATGAGGTATGGATTCTATCGAATGAATCTAATCTTTTTTTTTTTTTTGATTGTTTTCTTTAATCCAATGTTACGAACATTTGTGTCCATAACAAAAGATAAATTAATCGAGAAAGAGAGTTTTGGATTTAAAGTTATTGAGATAGATGATTTAGCAAGGGAGGTCCCGAGTTCCATTGAGTTTTGAAGCTCTATAAGATTTTATAAAATAATCTCCGTCCATGATGAATGACAAATATAAAAATCTTATTATAAAAAAAAATGAAATTTCTTTATATTTAGACAGTAATTTATGCCAAATTTTGGAGCTCCACCTAATCACCCGTGACTATCCCAAGACTTCTACTATGCTTTGGGGCAGGTACTTGAAGGATGAAATTTTCTGCAAAGTATGAGAGAGAACAAGGCATGGTTCTATCTAACTTGTGGGATAATAAATAACATATCTCAGCATTTACGCAGCTCTACTTATCAATCATTTACAAGCACAGAATGATCGGATTTCTGCTAGACAGTTGCTGCAAGTTTGCTGTGATTGGCCAAATTTGCTTTCTGATCATTGGGAACATTTCTTCCTTCCTCACCTTCTTCATCCCAAGGTTTGGTACCCCATGGAAATTGAATTCTTGTCAAACTTGGATACCGGAGAGAGAGATAAAAGAATGAAATCTTTGAGCAAAGTCTATACTGACCAAATGGATATGGTGACTACTCAGTTTGCTTTGAAATGTGCCTTGAATGATCGCCGATACCACAATTCTCTCTTCATATAATATAAGTGAATATGAAACAGCAATCCGGGTAGTTGATAGAGGGATCCTGGGACAGTCAACACACGCGACTGGTTGGGGCCCAAAAGTATGCCCAAAATCTAAAGAAATTTTACATATTTTTCATAGTTTATCAGTAGAGACCTCGTGATAGAAATTTTATATAACATGCAAATGCACATATCGTACAAATAAAATGGAAAGATATCTATCCCACAATGAATTGTTATTAATGTTAATGATCAAAATTCTACCAATCCTGACCATATTTAGACTAACAATTATGAAGGAATAGTTGCTAACTAAGTAAATGATAAGCGGTAAATATATCAATATTTACCGTCCATTTGACTTAATATTTTGTATAGTTTCTTGAGTTTTGTGAATATTTTGATGTGTTTTGTGTGTTTTGTAGATAATTAAATAACAGGACTCTCTGGAATCAAATCAGGGCCAAAACAGCGAAAAACGGACAAAAAAAGAAAAAATATAAATTTCCTGCTAAAATACGCCGTTTACTAAAATGCGTCGTTGCTAAAATGCGTCGTTTGCTAAAATGCGCTGCTAGAATGCCCCGGACATGTGTCGCAATCAGAGAAGTTTGCTATCATGCGCACTTGCTAACATGCGCCTGCCACATGTCAACATCCCAGCAAATCTACTAAAGTGCGCCAGACACGTGTCATCATCGCATGCTGCCGACACTTATAATTGAAAATGCATCATTGCTTACGTCATGATGACGTCAGCGTCGTGACGTGCACACCCTTACGCGTCGCGACACCAAGCCAATAATTCCGCCGACAGCCATGTGTCATCATCTCCGTGAAGCCCGTGCCACATGTCATCAATCTACGGCGCGTCGTGACACGCAAGGTGCCACGCGGGAGGCCAGGATTTGCCTATAAATTGAGGCCGATTTCAGAATTTCATTTCATACTTTCTTATGAGAATTTCCTTAAGAATACTAAGAAGATTGTATCTTGCTTGTTTATTTACAGCTTTCTGTATTTAATTTATTTTAATTTACGCAATAGTTCTTTCTTTACTTTACTTTTCAGTCTTTATTTTTACTTTTTCAGTATGAGGAGGTAACTCCCCCTGCTGGGGTTAAAGGTAAAGTTTTTATTACTAATATTTAGATTAATCTCCCTTAATTATAATATATAAACTATTTAAAACCTGACTTAATGGGATACCGCCTTTATGGTCGGTTGGACTTAATTACAAATTGATTTTAACCTGACTAAATTGGATATTGCCTTTATGTTCGGTTGGAATTAATTACAAATTTGACTTAATCAGGATATATAAACTATTTAAAACCTGACTTAATTATAATATATAAACTATTTAAAACCTGACTTAATGGGATACCGCCTTTATGGTCGGTTGGACTTAATTACAAATTGATTTTAACCTGACTAAATTGGATACCGCATTTATGGTCAGTTGGAATTAATTACAAATTTGACTTAATCAGGATACGGCCTATATGGTCGGTTGGTAATTATCACGCAAAGTTAATATATTATAATAAGGGAGATATCTAAAATAGAAGTAATAAAAGTGGATCCTTTAATCCCATCATTTTCTTTATTGTTTTATTTACGTTTTTAATTTCCAGCATTTATTTTATGTCATTTACTTTATTTAAGCTTTTACTAGCCTTAGATATGTGTCGTAACTAAACCAGTTATCTAGGGTTGTGATGAATTCCAATATCACCGGTTTATAAGGGGTTATTTTGTGTCTTGGATAATATAAAGGTTTATTTATTAAGTCTTAAGCTTAATGCTTCTTGTTAACTGGCCATTAATAAGATTGATGTGGTAAACTTAAAATAAACTTGACAAATGAATTTTAGGTTTCAGCCTTAGACTTAATAGCCCACGATCTCCCTTAAGGATTAGATACCCCTTAATAGATTTCCTTCCAGGATAGACATATACATGTCGGGCGGGGGTAGCCACAATTGGAACTTAATCTTAATGAGTCCAGGTAACTTGATTAACATAGACATATGATTAATTGGGTTATACTTGGTATTTGCATCTGACCATCGACAGAGGCTTTTGCATAATTTCGTGTTCCAGGTTAATAAACCAATATATTGCTCAAACATGAGATAACCACTTCATCTTTAAAAGATAATGGAAGGATTCACAACCCTAGATAGTTTAATAATATTGATTTTACCTTTAATTTACTTCGCGCTATTTTATTTACTTGTTTTAGTTTAAAATCACCATCAAAACAAACAACCAATTTATTATATACTCGTAAACATTTGGCTTCATAAATTAATAGCTTAGGTATTAAGTCCTCATGGGATCGATACATTTTATACTACTTGAACGATACGTGCGCTTGCGTTATACGTGTGTGATTACGCCGATCAAGTTTTTGGCGTCGTTGCCGGGGACTTATTTATCTTTCACTATTAATTTTGGGGTTAGATACATTTACCTGTGTCTAATTTATTTTTACTTATTATTTATGTTTTCTTTTGTTTCAGGTTCTCAGACACTATATGAGAAGAACAAGAAGCTTTGAAATCCGACCGCTTGACCCAGAAATTGAAAGAACCATCAGACAGTTGAGAATGGAAAGGCGAGAAGGCCAAGAAGAACTGATCAACATGGAACCTGAACCATTGGAAGTTGTACCACCAATTCCCTTTCGAGACATAACTATTCTGGTTGTCGACGGCTTCATTTCATGTATTGTACTTCCTCCCTTACTAGCAAATGCGTGTGACATCAAAACATGCATTCATATGATACAACAGTCAGTTCAGTTTGGGGGGAATGCAACTGAAGATCCTAATGCCCACATCAGCAACTTCCTGGAAGTTTGCGGCACTTTCAATTACAACCGAGCGGCAGAAGAAGCAATGAGACTGCGTGTTTTCCCATATTCTTTGAAAGACGGGGCTAAAGCTTGGCTACATTCACTACCAGCAGGTTCCATCACAACTTGGAACACTCTAGCCATAAAATTCCTTGCAAAATACTTTTCACCAGCCAGAACTGCAAAACTAAGGAATGACATCACATCCTTTGTACAACATGACTCAGAATCCCTCCGCAAAGCTTGGGAAATATACAAGGAGTTGCTCAGAAAATGTCCTCACCATGAGATTGCAAAGTGGCTACAAGTCCAAATATTCTATAATGGACTTTCTGGATTGATGAGAACTACAATTGATGCTGCTGCTGGAGGAGCGTTAATGGCAAAAGGAGAGGATCAGACCTGTGACTTAATTGAAGAAATGGCCAACAACAATTCCTTATGGCCAACAACAATTCCTTATGGCCAAAAAAAATGAGCATTATCCAACGAATCGAAGGAATCCATGAAGTTGGAGCCAACACAGCAATGAATGCCAAGCTGGAACAGATGTGAAAATTCATGGAAACACTTAGCACGCAAGTTGTAAACATCGCCGGAGCCATAAGTTCACCATATGGAGGAGCACCAGAGGCAAACCAACATGATGAAATGGTGAATTACGTCAACAATTTTAACAGACATGGGAACAATCTGTATACCAACACCTACAACCCAATGTGGAGGAATCATCCAAATTTTGCATGGAGCAACAATTCAGGGTAAATGAACAACCCACCACCAGGATTCCAACAGCAAAATAAAGGCCAAGAGTATGAAAAAGAACCAGGAATAACAGAAGTGCTGGCTTACTTGAAAAAGATCGAAGGAAAATATGACTCTCAAGCAGCATTAATTCAAAGCCATTCAGCTTCTATTAAAGCACTGGAGAATTAAATAGGACAACTGGCCAATGCTCAGAGTTATAGACCGCAAGGAAACCTTCCTAGCAACATAAAACCAAATCCAAGGAACAGAGGGAATGAGCAATGTCAACCCATTACATTGAAAAGCGGTACTGAAATCAACAAAGATGTTGGAGTCAAGGCAACTGCTGAGGAAGTTCCAAAAGAAAGCAGCGAAGCAGAACCACAGATGGAGGAAAAATAAGCAAAAGCAAATGATCAAGAAAAATTCATTCCACCTCCACATTTTCCACAGCGTCTCCAGAAAGGTAAACTAGACAAGCAGTTTGCTTGATTCTTGGAGGTCTTCAAAAAGCTGCATATCAACATCCCATTTACAGAAGCATTGGAACAAATGCCCAGCTATGTCAAATTCATGAAAGACATTCTATCACGAAAGAGAAGATTGGGAGATTACGAAACAGTAGCATTAACAGAAGAATGCAGTGCCATCATTCAGAGGAAGCTTCCCCCAAAGTTGAAAGATCCTGGCAGTTTCATCATCCCATGCACCATAGGAGAACATTACATCGGTAAAGCTTTGTGTGATTTAGGTGCTAGTGTTAATTTGATGCCTTTTCGATTTACAGGAAACTACAGATTGGAGAAGCAATGCCCACCTCAGTCTCTCTGCAACTTACTGATAGAACGCTCGCATTTCCGAGAGGTGTAATTGAAGATGTGCTGGTCAAAGTCGACAAGCTCATTCTCCCAGCATATTTCATTATCCTTGACATGGAAGAAGACAAAGATGTACCTATCATCCTCGGGAGACCATTCTTGGCTACAGGTCGAACTGTTATTGATGTACAAAAAAGAGAACTAACCATGAAAGTACAGGACCAAGAAGTTACATTCAATGTTTTCAAAGCCATGAAATTCCCAAGTGATGAAAATGAGGAGGAATGTTTCAGAATTGATATTGTAGATAGTATCATCCAGGATACTGATGCACTGCCACTTCCCACAGATAAACTTGAAGCTTGCATCACCAACATGACTGACAGCAAGCTAGATGATGAAATTCTGGAATGTATCAACTATCTTGACAGACCATTTCGCTTCAAATCGACACCACAAGTGGAAAGTTTGGAACTACCGAAAAAAGAGCGAATCATGCCCTCGATTGAAGAACTACCGCAGCTAGAACTGAAGCTACTTCTGAACCATCTCAGGTATGCATTCTTAGGAAACTCTTCTGATTTACCTGTGATTATTTCTTCATCGCTAACATTGGAGCATGAAGAAAAGTTGCTAAGAGTGTTACGAGAACACAAGAAAGCCATTGGCTGGACTATAGCAGACATTCGAGGCATTAGTTCATCATTTTGTATGCATAAAATTCTGATGAACGATGAGTACAAATCCACAGTGGAGCATAAACGAAGACTAAATCCAATCATGAAGGAGGTTGTGAAGAAAGAAATTATCAAATAGTTGGATGCCGGCATCATCTACCCCATCTCTGACAGCACGTGGGTGAGTTCTATGCAATGTGTGCCAAAAAGGAGGAATTACTCTAGTCACAAATGAAAAGAACGAGTTGATTCCAACGAGAACGGTGACTTGATGGAGCGTATGCATGGACTACAGGAAGCTGAACAAAGTAACAAGGAAAAGTCATTTCCCATTACCATTCATTGACCAGATGTTAGACAGATTGACGGGACATGAGTTCTATTATTTTCTGGATGAATACTCGGGGTACAATCATATTTCCATCACCCCAGAAGATCATGAGAAAACCACTTTTACATGTCCGTATGGTACTTTTGCTTTCCGCAGGATGCCATTTGGACTATGTAATGCTCTTGCCACATTTCAACGTTGCATGATGGCCATCTTCTCAGACATGCTAGAACAAAGTATGAAGGTTTTCATGGATGATTTCTCTGTGTTTGGAGACTCTTTCGACCACTACTTGCAAAATCTGGAACAAGTGTTACAAAGATGCGAAGATATCAACCTGGTACTCAATTGGGAGAAATATCACTTCATAGTGCAGGAAGGCATTGTGCTGGGACATCAGATATCACAAAAGGGAATCGAGGTAGACAAAGCAAAGATCGAGACAATTGAAAAACTACCTCGACCAACATCTGACAAAGGGATTCACAGATTTCTTGGACATGCAGGCTTTTACAGGAGATTTATCAAAGATTTCTCCAAGATTGCTAAACCTCTGTACAATCTGCTGGAGAAAGACGTGCCTTTAAACTTCACCAAAGAATGCCATGAAGCTTTTGAGATCTTGAAACAGAAGCTAGTCTTTGTCCCCATCATAGTAGCTCCAGATTGGACCCTTCCATTTGAGGTGATGTGCGATACTAGTGATTTTGATGTAGGTGCGATTTTGGGACAACGCAAAGAAAAAATTTTCCATACCATTTACTACTCCAGTAGAACTATGAATGAAGCTCAACTCAACTACACAACCACTGAAAAAGAGTTGCTCGCAGTTGTGTTCGCTTTTGATAAATTCTGCTCCTATCTGCTGGGTCCCAAAGTAGTGGTCTACACAGATCATTCAGCAATGAAATATTTGATCGTGAAGAAAGATGCTAAGCCTAGATTGAACCGTTGGGTGCTTCTGTTGTAAGAATTGACGTTGAGATCTGAGACAGGAAAGGTACAGAAAACCAAGTGGCAGATCACTTATCGAGGCTCGAGAATGGAGAAACTGTAGGGGTTTTTAGGGGCTAAATCCGGTAACGCAGCGGAAGCGGTGGAAAATCCTATTTTCCGATTTCAAAATTTTTTATCGGATAATTAAATAAACATATTTATTTAATATTCCAATAATCAAATATGAAATAAAATTCAATAAATCATATTTAAGTGAATTTACCAAATACCCTTACTTTGGTATTTTGTCCATTTTAGTCCGAAATGATCTAATCAATTTTGAATGATTCTAAATCATTTCTAAGATGAACTTAACATGTTCAAAACATCAAAACACCGAAACAACCAAAATCCCCAAATTCCTTCACTTTGGCCGAGAGCTCCATTGAGGGGGGTTTGTGCATTTGTCATTTCATGCATCAAAACACATCAAGATGTAATCCAATGAACATGAAACTTTATATGCATCATATACATACACAAATACACAACATATATGAAAAGCCCCAAATTTGGAATTAGTTATGAACCCTAATTTTTCAATTTCCACAAATTCGACCAAATACATTAAATCAATTACTTCAATCATCATTCTTCCATCTAATCCAAGTCTCAACACAATGAAAAAACTCAAGATCAAATCTAGGTCATTTAAGAGTGGTTCAATAACTCTAGATTAGCAACATGGTTTCCAAAACCTTAAAAGAATAGTTATAACTACAGTAGTTACAAGCTTTTCATCATACATGCTCAACACTTTCAACAAAAATTTCCATAATAAAAAAAACAAGAAATCATGAAAAGAATAACTAAGAACATCACAAGATGTTGCCTAGATCCTAAGGAACAATTTCCTTTCTAATAGTAAGTTTGAAAAACTTACAAAATCCAAGTTTTTCTTTTGGTTTCTTCTTTTCTTCCTCACTTGCTTTCTTTGTTTTCTTTAATGGAGTTTCTTGTAAAGTGTATTAGGTTATCAAATGAAGATGAAATGAAAACAATATATACTTGTAATAAAAAAACCCTTGGCCGAAATTACAAGCATTCATTTGGCAATTTTTCATTTCAATTTCATTTAACTAAAGTTTGGTCAACTTGATTAAATATCTAAAAACACTTTATTAGATATTTAAAACTTGGTCAACAAAGGCAACATAATAATTTACTTTAAATATCCTAATGTAAGATATTTATATTTTAATTAATTTAATCATTTAACAATTAAATAATTAATTAATTAATCAAATACAAATATATTAAATATATGTATAATATTTACATTAAATATTAAAAACATATATTCTTTTAGGATATAAGTCAAATAACTCATTTTGACTATTAATTAATGTGTATTTAAATTAATCAAGTATTAAATGTAAATACACAATAATTAGGCAAATGACTATCTAGTCCCTTTAACACGTATCTTGCGTTTAACCTTTAAACGAATTTATAAATAATCAATATTATTTATTAATATTTCTCTAGTGCTCTACGAGTATGTTTCATTATTGAGACTCTCTAGATTCAGGTATATCCGTCACGAAATCAAATTTCGTGTCCATAATCTATCCACTCGTAGATTATGACGATCACGGATAATCTCGATGAACCATACAGGTCGAGGTCGTGGAAAATATATAATTCCTCCGTCACAGGTATCCGGATAAATCCCAGAGATATAGATGTAAACGTCAAATCTCTATCAGGATTATCCAATCGACTATTCTATTAGCAATCTCTAAAAGAATGTTTAGAACTAGTTTCTAAACTTTACCACGGGCCCATGGTTTTATCTGATTTCCAATCATATGGACTACCTATGCTCTGGTACACAGAACTGACGGATCCTATCTTGATACACATAGGACACCCTGAGGATCTATCTACACCCAACGAACAGACGGATGTCTGACCTAAATAGATCGGTGACGTGACTGCCGTCTAAGTGTAGAAGATGTCTCATGTGCCCACAATGGCATCTCAAGTCTAAGAATCACAAGTGCTACTCAACCCGAGAAGATTCTTATTGACGCTGGTGTACCATCCATTAAGAATCTTCGGTGAGTCGTTCAATGTTTATCCGCTATAAACACTACACGTCTATACTAGTCTCCAAGACTTATGGTTCATTGAGAAACCATTGGAATCATATATTCCAGTATACGACAACATGTACCGGTCTCAACGGGTTTACTATACTGACCAAGTAGTGTAAACCTTGACCAGGAACTTTACGAGAATGACAACGTCATGATACTACTCAATGTCAGTTGCGACGCTTTTGCAACAGTACCATGACAAATCATTCTAAGGTCATTGCGTCTTTACCATTTAAAAGATAGATTATATTATAGAAACTACATATATTATCATAATAATAATGTTTTACATAACTATTTAACAGAAATACAACCGGGAATCGGCGCTCTGAGCACCAACCCCAACAAAATCTCTCACTTGCTCTAGTGCCAATATCGATTGTATCTAATACCCATCGACTCCACGTGTTTATCAAACACAGCTTCGTAGGTATGGCCTTCGTCAGCGGGTCTGCTACATTATCTTCACTCGGTACCTTGCACACGACAATATCCCCTCGCGACACGATCTCTCGAATGATGGGTACTTGCGTTCCACATGCTTCGACTTCTGATGCGCCCTCGGTTCCTTTGCTTGCGCAATGGCTCCAGTATTATCACAGTATAACGAAATCGCATTCTCGATACTGGGACAACTCCCAATTCTGTGATAAAGTTCTTTATCCACACAGCTCTTTTGCAGCTTCAGAAGCTGCAATATATTCTGCCTCAGTGGTGGAATCAGCTATCGATCCCTGTTTGGGACTCTTCCAACAAACTGCACCTCCGTTAAGGGTAAAGACAAATCCAGATGTAGACTTTCTATCATCAGGATCCGATTGCAAATCGGAGTCTGTATACCCATTAACCTGCAGCTCGTTTCCTCCATAAATTATTAACTTATCTTTGGTACCTTTACGATACTTTAGGATATTTTTAATGGCCATCCAATGGTCATTACCTAGATTGGACTGATATCGACTAGTTACGCTAACAGCGAAACTGATATCAGGCCTCGTACATAACATGGCATACATTATGCTACCCAAACACGAAGCATAAGGTTGGTTAGACATTCTAACCTTCTCATCTTCTGTTGTGGACACATCTTTTTGAAAGATGTATCATATATCTGAACGGTATGTTTGTTGTCTTACAGTTACCAAAACTATACCGTTCCGAGATCTTATCTATGTACGTTGATTGGGATAACCCAATCAGCCTCCTTTGTCTATCTCTATAGAGTTTTATCCCTAAAACATAAGAAGCTTCTCCCAGGTCTTCATGGAGAAACTCTTACAGAGGTACGCTTTAACGCTTTGTAACATACCTAAATCATTCCCAATGATTATGATGTCATCAACATATAGGACTAAAAATACGACCATGCTCCCACTGGACTTTTGATACACACAGGATTCTCCGAATTCTTGAGAAAACCAGACGATCTAATAATCTTGTTGAATCGAAGATTCCAACTTCGTGAAGCTTGTTTAAGTCAAAAAATGGACTTCTTAAGCTTACACACTATGCCCGAGTTTTCGTTGGACGCAAAACCTTCCGGCTGTTCCATATAGATTTCTTCATCAAGAAATCCATTTAGAAAAGTCGTTTTGACATCCATTTGCCAAATCTCGTAATCATGATACGCAGCTATAGAAAGCAAAATCCGAATAGACTTAAGCATTGCAACTGGTGAAAAAGTTTCATCGTAGTCGACGCCAGGTCGCTGCGTGTAACCTTTTGCTACCAGTCGGGCCTTGTAAGTTTCAACCTTACCGTCAGGCCGCGCTTCCTCTTGTAAACCCATTTACAACCGATAGGAACAATTCATTCGGGAAGCGGAATCAAGTCCCAAACTTGATTTTCATGCATTGAGTCTATCTCAGATTTCATGGCACTTTGCCATTTCACGGAGTCGATGTCCAACATCGTTCTCTATAGGTGAAAAGATCTGTTCTTCAACTAAGAGAACATCCATACTCTTTTCTTGTATCAAATACAAGCGTTCAGGAGGTCTAGATACCCTTTCCGACCTACGGAGTGTGTGTTGAAGGTCCTTCATCTACTTAAACTTCAGGTTCCTCCGTTGGTTCGTTGTTTTCAGGTTGGACTTCATCAAGCTCAACCTGTCTATGATTACCACCTTCTAACAAAAATTCTACTTCTAGAAATTTTGCGAAGCGAGCTACGAACACATTTCGATGCTCGGTATCATAGAATAGATATCCCCTCGTATTCGAAGGATATCCAACAAACCTAAACTTTTGCCCTCGAGGCGAAAACTTATCTTGCTGAGTCACCCTGACATAGGTAGGACAACCCCAAACCTTAATATAATTAAGATTTTGTCTCCTACCGAACCATTTCTGATACGGTGTCGTAGGAACAGCCTTTGAAGGAATCTTATTCAAAAGATGTGCGGCTGTTAAGAGAGAGTAGCCCCATAAGTAATAGGGCAAATCTGTGAAACTCAACATCGATCGGACCATATCCAATAAAGTCATATTTCTCCTTTCAGATACACCATTGTGCTGTGGTGTACCTGGAGGAGTATATTGAGCGAGAATCCCATTCTCCTTCATATAATCCATGAACTCACCACTCATATATTCGCCGCCTCGATCTGATCGAAGACATTTAATATATTTACCAGTTTGTTTTTCTATTTCATTTTGAAACTCTTTGAACTTTTCAAAGGTTCCAATTTATGTCGCATCAAATACACATAACCGTACCGTGACAAATCATCGGTAAAGGTAACGAAGTACGAATAACCACTGTGAGCAGTTTGACTTAGTGGACCACATACATCAGAATGTACGAGTTCCAGTAAGTTAGTGGCGCGTGTCCAACACCAGAAAATGGGGCTTTGGTCATCTTACCCTGAATACAGGATTCACAAGTTGGATAGGATTCAATGGTAAGATCTGATATCAAACCATTCCTAACCAATTGGGTAAGGCGTTTAACGCCAATGTGACCAAGTCTCATATGCCAAAGTTCAGTATTATTAATTACAGGTAAATACGTTTATTAACTCCAGTATTAATATATCTTTTGAAAGTTTGCAATTTATAATGACCATGCTGGTTTGGACAACAAAGGATCTGAATATTATACTATCATATAAATATAAAGAACTATTCTTAATATTAATACAAAAGCCTTCTGTATCCAATACAAAAAGTGATATAATATTAGCTACACATCCAGATACAAAATGCATTCATTTAACAAAAGTGTCACATTCGACAATGAGATCTCGCATACTCCCACTGCAACTGCATCCAAAGAGTCTCCACTCCCGAACCGCAACTGCATCTCCCCGGGCTTTAGCCTCCTACTTTCCTTCAGCACCTGCAACGAATTGCAAATGTGAATGGGACAAGCAGAATCTAAAATCCAGTTGGATGTAACGGCTTCAAAAGCCAAAGATAAATCAATAACTGGAAAAATAAAAGTACCTGATATAGATGCTCTGTCTCTCTCAGCTGGGCAATGTAATCAGGACAGTTCCTCTTCCAGTGGCCGACTTTGCCGCAGTGGTGGCATTTGTCTTCAGAAGCCTTTTTGGGCTTTGCAATCTTCGCCTGTTGTTGAGGACCAAAAGCCTTCTTCTTCTTCTTCTTGCCTTTCTTGTTCTTCCCTTGGACCATCCTTGGAAGAAATCGAAAGAGAAGTAGTTTAGGAGGGCGAGTCGGTACTTCCTTCTTAAGGTCCTCTTCTGCCGTGACCAACATCCTTTGTAGCTCCTGGTAGGTACAGACAGTCCTGTGCATGTTGAAGTACACTGATTGTGGATTGTGGCGCCATCGCCAATCTATCATATAGATCACGAAAAACGGTTAGCAGATATAAGCAGTTTCATATAATATCAAAAGCATAAACTAGATCATGAATTTTTAATCTAAAAATGCCCCTCCACTAAATCATGCAATACTGTAATCCCAAAATAGAATACAAATATTAATGATCAAATTAAATACTAATAGTGAAAGGTGGATCCGGTGAATATATTTCAGCTCACAGCAAAGGCACGGTCTCGCCTACGTATATTCATCAGGTAGACAACTCTTTTTTCAATCACTCAATAGTGACTCCTAAGTATCCGGTCCTGGTCGTTTCTCGTTGTCGCTGCGAAGGCAGGCCCACAAGGAGACGTACCAAGGTTAAACTCGTCAATGATAAATTCAAGTTACTTACGTAATCCTGACAGCTATGGCACGTTCAGAATTCCGCTTTTACTTGAATTTACCTAGTATCTGATATACATCCGGTATAAATAAATCTTTATCGGCTACACCCTCACAGCAGAGGCACGGTCTCGGATGTAGTCACAAAGAAGTACTAATAAACCGTATTGACAAGATGGACCATATAACATGCATGAAATACATAATTACATTCAAACCTTATTAATTAGGGATTTTCCGCTAAGTGTCATACACCCTAAATCTAACCAATTTAGATCCTAATTAGCATGCATAAAGTCAAGAAAACATGATTAAAACATGATTCAATTAAGGCTAATCATTTAGGTGGCCTAGAATCAGACTTGCTCTGATACCATTTTGTAGGGGTTTTTAGGGGCTAATTCGATAAAACAGGAGAAGCGGTGGAAAATCGTATTTTCCGATTTCAAAACTTTTTCTCGGATTAATTAAATAAACATATTTATTTAATATTCCAATAATCAAATTATGAAATAAAATTCAATAAATCATATTTAAGTGAATTACCAATTACCCTTACTTTGGTATTTTGTCCATTTTAGTCCGAAATTGATCTAATCAATTTTGAATGATTCTAAATCATTTCTAAGATGAACTTAGCATGTTCAAAACATCAAAACACCAAACAACCAAAATCCCCAAATTCCTTCACTTTGGCCGAGAGCTCCATTAAAGGGGGTTTGTGCATTTTGTCATTTCATGCATCAAAACACATCAAAATGTAATCCAATGAACATGAAACTTTATATGCATCATATACATACACAAATACACAACAATATGAAAATCCCCAAATTTGGAATTATTTATGAACCCTAATTTTTCAATTTCCACAAATTGGACAAATTAGACCAAATACATTAAATCAATTACTCCAATCATCATTCTTCCATCCAATCCAAGTATCAACACAATGAAACAACTCAAGATCAAATCTATGTCATTTAAGAGTGGGTCAATAACTCTAGATTAGCAACATGGTTTCCAAAACCTTAAAAGAATAGTTATAACTACAATAGTTACAAGCTTTCTTCATCATACATGCTCAACACTTTCAACAAAATTTCCATCATCAAAAACACAAGAAATAATGAAAAGAATAACTTAAGAACATCACAAGATGTTGCCTATATCTAAGGAACAATTTCCTTTCTAATAGTAAGTTTGAAAAACTTACAAAATCCAAGCTTTTCTTTTGGTTTCTTCTTTCTTCCTCACTTGCTATCTTTGTTTTTCTTTAATGGAGTTTCTTGTAAAGTGTATTAGGTTATCAAATGAAGATGAAATGAAAACAATATATACTTGTAATAAAAAACCCTTGGCTGAAATTACAAGCATTCATTTGGCAATTTTTCATTTCAATTTCATTTAACTAAAGTTTGGTCAACTTGATTAAATATCTAAAAACACTTTATTAGATATTTAAAACTTGGTCAACAAAGGCAACATAATCATTTACTTTAAATATCCTAATGTAAGATATTTATATTTTAATTAATTTAATCATTTAACAATTAAATAATAATTAATTAATCAAATATAAATATATTAAATATATGTATAATATTTACATTAAATATTAAAAACATATATTCTTTTAGGATATAAGTCAAATAACTCATTTTGACTATTAATTAATGTGTATTTAATTAATCAAGTATTAAATATAAATACACAATAATTAGGCAAATGACTATCTAGTCCCTTTAGCACGTATCTTGCGTTTAACCTTTAAACGACTTTATAAATAATCAATATTATTTATTAATGTTGCTCTAGTGCTCTACGAGTATGTTTCATTATTGAGACTCTCTAGATTCAGGTATATCCGTCACGAAATCAAATTTCGTGTCCATAATCTATCCACCTGTAGATTATGACGATCACGGATAATCTCGCTGAACTATACAGGTCGAGGTCATGGCAAATGTATAATTCCTCCGTCACAGGTATCCGGATAAATCCCAGAGATATAGATGTAAACGTCAAATCTCTATCGGGATTATCCAGTCGACTATTCTATTAGCAATCTCTAAAAGAATGTTTAGAACTAGCTTCTAAACTTTACCACGGGCCCATGGTTTTATCTGATTGCTAATCATATGGACTACCTATGCTCTGGTACACAGAACTGACGGATCCTATCTTGATACACATAGGACACCCTGAGGATCTATCTACACCCACCGAACAGGCGGAGGTCTGATCTAAATAGATTGGTGACGTGACTGCCGTCTAAGTGTAGAAGATGTCTCATGTGCCCACAATGGCATCTCAAGTCTAAGAATCACAAGTGATACTCAACCCGAGAAGATTCTTATTGACGCTGGTGTACAATCCATTAAGAATCTTCGGTGAGTCGTTCAGTGTTTATCCGCTATAAACACCTACACGTCTATACTAGTCTCCAAGACTTATGGTTCATTGAGAAACCATTGGAATCATATATTCCAGTATATGACATGTACCGGTCTCAACGAGTTTACTATACTGACCAAGTAGTGTAAACCTTGACCAGAAACTGTCTGAGAATGACAACGTCATGATACTACTCAATGTCCATTGCGACGCTTTTGCAACAGTACCATGACTAATCATTCTAAGGTCATTGCGTCTTTACCATTTAATAAGATAGATTATATTATAGAAACTGCATATATTATTCATAATAATAATGTTTTACAGAAGTATTTAACAGAAATACAACCGGGAATTGGCGCTCTGAGCACCAACCCCAACAGAAACAAATGGCAATGAAATGACAATCAAATAAACTTTTCCAGATGAACAATTTTTTACCATGAAACAGCAGTATGTCCCTTGGTATGCTGACTATGTAAACTACATAGTATCGGGAAAATGGCCGTTGGAATGGACACGTCAGCAACGAAAGAAGTTCTTCAAAGAAGTCAAGCATTATGTCTGGGATGAGCCGTACTTGTTCAAACGTTGTGCTGATCAATTACTGAGACGTTGTGTTCCACAAGAGAAGGTCAATAGTGTCTTGCAGCATTGTCATTCATCACCATACGGAGGACACTTCAGCGGAAATAAAACTGCAGCTAAAGTCTTACAATTAGGTTTGTTCTGGCCCAGTCTGTTTAAAGATGCTTACTTATTTTCTCTTCAATGTGACAGGTGCCAAAGAACGGGAAATATTTCGAAGAGAAATGAAGGACCACTGCAAAATATTCTGGAAGTGGAGATATTTGATGTATGGGAAATTGATTTTATGGGACCCTTTGTTCCATCATTTGGAAACCTGTACATACTTGTTGCAGTAGACTACGTCTCCAAATGGGTTGAAGCAATAGCACTGCCATCAAATGATTCAAAAGTGGTTATAAAATTCCTTAAAAAGAATATTTTAACTCGCTTCGGAACACCTCGGGCGATTATCAGTGATGGTGGCACACATTTCTGCAACAGATACTTCGATGCACTCCTATCCAAATACGGAGTTACTCATAAAGTTGCCACTGCTTACCATCCGCAGTCAAATGGACAGGTTGAAGTTTCAAAAAGGGAGATCAAAAGAATCTTGGAGAGAACCGTTGGATCAACAAGGAGGGACTGGTCTATAAAACTAGATGACGCATTATGGGCCTACCGGACAGCTTACAAGACACCCATTGGTATGTCTCCATATCGAATGGTGTTTGGGAAAGCATGCCATCTTCCAGTGGAGCTTGAACAAAAAGCGTATTGGGCACTGAAGAAGTTAAATCTTGATCCACAAGCAACATGAGAGAAACGGCTCCACCAACTCAACGAATTGGAGGAATTTCACCTACAGGCTTATGAGAATGCCAGACTATATAAAGAAAAGACCAAGAAATGGCATGATTGAAAAATAGTGCGCAGACAATTGGAACCAAGACACCATGTGTTGTTATACAATTCGAGGTTGAAACTTTTCCCTGGAAAGCTAAAATCAAGGTGGTTAGGTCCATTTGTGATTACTCAGGTTTTACCATATGGAGCTGTTGAGTTACTTGATCCCAACACCAACAATACATTCAAAGTTAACAGCCAGCGTGTCAAGCACTACTGGGGAGAATCATTTGAACGACAAAAAGAAAGTGTCACACTTTCAGATCCAGCCTAATGTTCGAGCAGTCATGTATAGCTGACGACGTTAAACTTAGCGATAGTTGGGAGGCAACCCATGTAATTTGTGTATATATTAAGATTTGGTGTGTTTTATTTTTGTGTGATTAATTTGTGTAGGTAAAGTCACATTTCAGGATGGAAGAATTTCTCTCTCAAATCTTCACAAGCAATTTCCTTCTCTCCCTCAAAAATCTCTGATGAAAGTTTACAAAGCTCGCTTGAAACGAATAAGACTTCTGATGATCAAAGGTATTCCTAATGACATTCAATGGATTATTGAAGCACGGGTCCGATTGACAGGTGAGTCCTCTGACTCTTTTATTCCATATCTTTCTGGTTTGGAAGAAGAAACACCTATGCTAAAAAAAGAATAGCTAAAAAATTGGGTGTTTGCTATAAATGTGCACGCATGACATGTAATACTTGTTGTCGTTCTTTAGGAATGGTGTCTGATAACCATGAAGATAAAATTAAATTCATTAGGGATGGCTTGAGTAAGGAGTCTTTAGATGACATATCATTGACTCTTGAGACGTATCCTAGTGGATATGTACATCACGCAATTCACATGTTATATGCACAGTTCCGAAAAGAAAGACAACATTTAAGTCTCGGGAATCTGACTCTAAAAGACCATGTTTGCCAATTTATAAGAAAATTGGATGAGAAGCTTGTCCCTGACGCATAGACGTCATTCAAGCTGTTACTTCCTGTAAATATTATTTTCTCTTTATATTTATCTAATAATTATGATTTGTTTTGTTATTTTCTTTTATTTTCTCCAATAGGATCCAGACTTTTTGACTTTCACGATATATTTTACTGTTTAGTTAATAATTGTCATCTGGCAGGTACTAGTGCTACTCACCCCTTTTCAGCTTCTATAAATTTAGCTCGTTATTGCACTCTTGAAGACATCTAGATTTGAGAAAGAAATACACAAAAAAAAAATGAAAGCAACTTCAAGAAGACGAGTTGTAAATATTTGTGTGTTTTGCGGTACTAGTGTTGGTTCGAAACCAGAGTTCGTTGCAGCAGCACAGGAATTGGGTAGAGTCATAGCTGAAAGGAATATGCACCTAGTATATGGCGGTGGCAATCTTGGACTAATGGGGATCGTTTCAACGGCCGTACAGGAAGGAGGTAGTCAAGTTCTGGGAATCATCCCAAAACCTTTGGTGGAGGCAAATCTTATAGGACCATCAAACAGAGAGGAACTTATCGTACCAGGTATGTCTGAACGACTGGTAGAAATGATTAACCCTGCTGATGCTTTTATTGCTTTTCCAGGTGGCTTGGGTACGATGGAGGAAATTTTTACAGTACTATCTTGGGCAAACCTGAACATACACTAGAAACCAATGAAACCGTTTAACGCTGATGGATTTTATGATTTTCTTTTTGTGTTTCTTGATGATGCCCTGAGAAATGGGTTCGTGTCAAAACATGTAAAAGAAATCCTCTTCACTGCCAGAACTGCCAATGATTTAATTGACCAAATCTTAGCCTTTGACCCACAAATTGACCCTATCATTTCCAAGATTAACTGGTCTGATAATGATTGTGGTAAGAAGGTCAGATAAATCTGGATTTTAACCTTTAATTTTCATTTTAGATGTAGAATTTCAGCTAACCAGATACTGTTTTCTAAACTCTTCTTCTACTTTTTAGACATGGGGGACAATGTCTCAATTAGGTTTGGGGGAGGGGAATAGTTGACTAGTATCTTGTTTTTATTATGTTGTTTTTATTTGATTTTTTTTTTCAAAAATTTTCAAAAAATTCAAAAAAATTAAAAAATTTATAAAAAATAAAAAATATATATATATATTGTGTTTTTGTGTTTTTAACTTGACTAATCATGTGAAATTGGTGTGAGATAGTTGTGTAAGGAATTTCCACCCCTGAGACGTATCTCAGCCTATTTCGTAACAAGTTAATTTTTATTTATTTCCTTTTGAATTATTTAATTTGTGAATTCTCCATAAAACTTATTAAATTGGATCTTCATATGCTCAGTTGACAGATATTATCAACATGCATGGTAACATACGGCCATGAGCTGTAAGTGAAAAGTTTGTAATATTCAGTGCTCTAGTTTAATTGGAAGGAACATCTAAAAAAGCGATGAAAAAAAAGTGTGTTTATAATAAAACATCTGAAATCCGAGTAATTAAGTCCGTAGATGTGTTTTAACACCTAGTGCCCTAAAGCCAACTGGTTTGGGAGTCAGTGGCCCAAAGCTCGCTACATGGATTGAAGATGTTATAAATAAATAAATAAATAAATAAATCTCCATTGCTAAAAAAGGTGTGAATTCTGATATAACTTTAGATCAAAAATATTACTCTCTTTTCAACTACACTTATGATATTGTGGGCACAATGATTTGATTAATACTTTGTTGGTTGTGTATATGGAGAATGGTAAAAATAATCAGATAATTTACTTATTTGGTAATTTAGAAAGAAAGAAAACAACTATTAACTTGGATAAGAAGTTTCACTTGTTTAGTCACTAACTTGTTTATTCTATTTTCTCTTGTCTTTTTGCTTTTGTGTGCATTAGATTGACGTTTGTGGGTATCGTTACTGTAAGCCCTCACGAGACTACAACTCGTCCACTAGGGACACCTAGGGGTTTAAAGGCTTGTTGCATACGCTAAATGCAACCGTGATCCCTACGAAAGTGGCTTAGTTTAATTTAAAGTTGTTTATTGTATTTTATTTTGTTGTTTTGCTCGAGGACTAGCAAAATGTTATGTTTGGGGGTGTGATAAGCGGTAAATATATCAATATTTATCGTCTCTTTAACTTAATATTTTGTATAGTTTCTTGAGTTTTGTGAATATTTTGATGTGTTTTGTGTGTTTTGTAGATAAATAAAATAACAGGACTCTCTAGAATCAAATCAGGGCCAAAACAGCGAAAAACGGACAAAAAGGGAAAAAAATTTAAATTCCCTACTAAAATGCGCCGTTTGCTAAAATGCGATGCTAAATTGCGCCAGACACGTGTCACAATCAGAGAAGTTTGCTATCATGCGCACTTGCTAACATGCGCTTGTCACGTGTCAACATCCCAACAAATCAGCTAAAGTGCGCCGGACACGTGTCATCATCACATGCTGCCGACACTCATAATTGAAAACGCGTCATTGCTTACGTCATACTGACGTCAGCGTCGCGACGTGCACACCCTTACGTGTTGCGACGCCAAGCCAATAATTCTACCGACAGCCACGTGTCATCATCTCCGCGAAGCCCATGCCACGTGTCATCAATCTACGGTGTGTCGCGATGCGCAAGGTGCCACGTGTCGCGACGCGAGAGGCCAGGATTTGCCTATTAATTGAGGCCGATTTCAGAATTTCATTTCAAACTTTCTTCTGAGAATTTCTTAAAGAATACTAAGAGGATTGTATCTTACTTATTTATTTACAGCTTTCTGTATTTAATTTATTTTAATTTACGCAATAGTTCTTTCTTTACTTTACTTTTCAGTCTTTATTTTTACTTTTTCAGTATGATGAGGTAACTCCGCCCTGCTAGGGTTAAAGGTAAAGCTTTTATTACTAATATTTAGATTAATCTCCCTTAATTATAATATATAAACTATTTAAAACCTGACTTAATGAGATACCGCATTTATGGTCGGTTGGACTTCATTACAAATTGATTTTAACCTGACTAAATTGGATACCGTCTTTATGGTCGGTTGGAATTAATTACAAATTTGACTTAATCAGGATACCGCTTATATGGTCGGTTGGTAATTATCACGCAAAGTTAATATATTATAATAAGGGAGATATCTAAAATAGAAGTAATAAAAGTGGATCATTTAATCCCAGCATTTTCTTTATTGTTTTATTTACGTTTTTAATTTCCAGCATTTACTTTATTTAAGCTTTTACTAGCCTTAGATATGTGTCATAATTAAACCAGTTATTTGGAGTTGTGATGAATTCCAATATCTCCGTTTATAATGGGTTATTTTGTGTCTTGGGTAATATAAAGGTTTATTTATTAAATCTTAAGCTTAATGCTTCTTGTTAACTGACCATTAATAAGATTGATGTGGTAAACTTAAAATAAACTTGACAAAGGAATTTTAGGTTTCAACCTTAGACTTAATAGTCCACGATCTCCCTTAAGGATTAGATACCCCTTAATAGATTTCCTTCCAGGATAGACATATACATATCGGACGGGGGTAGCCACAATTGAAACTTAATCTTAATGATTTCAGATAACTTGGCTAACATAGACATATGATTAATTGTGTTATATTGGGTATTTGCATCTGACTATCAACATAGGCTTTTGCATAATTTCGTGTTCCAGGTTAATAAACCAATATATTGCTCAAACATGAGATAATCACTTCATCTTTAAAAGATAATGGAAGGATTCACAACCTTAGATAGTTTAATAATATTGATTTTACCTTTAATTTACTTCGCGCTATTTTATTTACTTGTTTTAGTATAAAATCATCATCAAAACAAACAACCAATTTATTAGATACTCGTAAACATTTGGCTTCATAAATTAATAGCTTAGGTATTAAGTCCTCATGACATCGATACATTTTATATTACTTGAACGATACGTGCGCTTGCGTTATACGTGTGTGATTACGCCGATCAGTAAAGTAAAGTAAAAGAAAGCAAATTTAAATAAGCAAAAGTAGCAAGATAAGAAAAACTCAGGGTCATAACTTCCCCTCAATATTCCCTTAAATCAATCTTATTTCTTTATAATTGATCAACTATGATGAATTATTAACCTAGAAAATGAAGTTATCTACAAGCCTCTTCCGATAGTTAAGTAGAAATGCCCAACTTAGTTCAATTATCTATATTCATATGATAATAAATTTAAGTCAAACTCATTATGATTGAGTTCTAATTATGGCTATGCATGCTCCACTGGTATATTCCAATCGTGAACATAAATCTATTCAATAAAATAATATCACACGTTATCAACTCTCAAGACTAAACCAAAATTCTCATTTCTAAGTTCGTTAAGGTTGACCACAATTGTCCAATTGTTGGCATAGAGAATGATAAACAACCCACATAGAATATCACAAACCAATCATAAAACACGTAACAGTGTATTTGAATAATTGAGTTCTAGAAGATGAAGACTCATGTCCATGATAAGAAGTGTATCTCCTTATTTTTTTGTTGGGTTTTGTCGATCCCGTACTCAGTTGGATAATGTTTCGTCACATGGGTTGTCAAGCTTCCGTACCCACCGTTATGTTTATATTGTGTTCCACAATAATTGCAAACATCTTTCTCCTCACCAGCAATATTTACGATTATGTGAAAATGTATATCAGACCCTCGAGTCTTGACTTGACGAGCTCGTCCGGTAGTGGTGGAGACGTTGCTTTCTTGAGTAGGGAATTGCTCATCTTATTCATTCATGAATGAAACATCGATATCTTGTAATAACCTTACCATTTTTCTTTAAAGAATATAGAGAATTTGAGAGATTGATATTGAAATAGAATGAGAATTTAAAACTGAGAGATTGATATAATTGAGAGAAATTGAGTGAGTTTATAAATTGGTTTGAAGAAGTATTTATAGATTTTTTTGGATAAATTTACTTTGCTAAAGGTAATTAAGTAATTTCGGATTTCATAATATATTTTTTTATTTAATTGAAAAAAAAAAAAATACAGCCAGTGGTTCCAACCACTGCCGGTACAATACACATTTTACCATTTACAAACGGTAAAATGAGGTTAAGGACCGATTCCAAACTGCAACTGCGTTGGAACCACTGGTTAGGTGGTTCCAAAAGTCCTCTATACGTAACCGAACCGATTATGATCGATTCATTTACGATTTGACCTAATTAAACCGGTCAAAGATTCGGTTATAATTCCAAACCGTAACCGTGGTCAGATCTAGTGGCAGCTAAACAGCTTGGAGTGCTGCTCAAGGATCATTATAAAACAGAGTGCTGAGACAAAGCAAATCACCCAACATATAAAATTATCTAAACCACGATAACATTTGATTAAACAGTGTTTTAATCCTAAACACACACACAAGCACATAAAACACATGACAAATATCAAACGACCAAATGGAACCACTTCATATATGAGTAGATACAAACTTAAAAATGAGTTGACAAAAAGACTTGAAACGCATTAGATTCACGCACAAACTCCTTTACTAGGTGCTTAGGAAAGGAGTAAACCTGCGTTGCGGCATTTCATCAAAATAGAGTGGCCATCTCCATCCCCTGTTGCAAGAAAGCGAGAGAAGGTGCCTACTTAACACGTGGCTATGCCAATCTCTGCTACAATAACAGAAAGTGAGGATGACTAGTTAATGAGTGGCTATGCCAATGTTCCTGTTGTGAAAAGAGAGAGACGGTGACTAGTTGAGCAAAATGGTGACTTGCGCTATTGCCATGGTGAGGAGAAAGAAACTGTGAGTACTTCTGTAGAATGGTGACTAAAGTAATGACCATCTCTAACTCTGAAGTAAAGACGGGAAAGAGAGAGAGCACGCTTCGACCCTTCAAACAAAATACATAAGGTTTTCCAGGTAAGTGTGCAACTTGTAGAACCTCTCATCAAACGAAGCTTCAGATGACAGTGATGTTGACGTCAAAGTTGAAGATGATGATGATACTGAAGCTGGAGATTGGCCTTCCATTACTGCCTCATGGTACAAGCGCCCTCTGTATGCAGCAAGGTCAGCATAGTACACAGGCGGGACCAATGACACAGGTTTAGTGCACCTAGCAAAGGTGAAGCACATGTTATAGATAAGCTGCTGCAACTTATCAGAAGTAAACCTATGCTCATCCCACAAGACATGGTAGTGAGTGGGCTTGCTTGTTCCAAGGCTTCCATAGTGGCTGCAAAGGAAGAAATCAAACTCAAAAGGGTGCACAATTTTTGTGTCCACAACCGTTCCTGGTGGTACATTGCCACTGGAGGTTCCATCCATTCTACCCTCTGGAAATAGACGAGTTTGATGTCGTTTCTGGGCCACAATGAGTGTGATAGTTGGGAAGTAATTCATTGATCTGAATGCCATCTTGAGTGGTACCAACTCTTCATTGAGAACCATATCGAACTGGCCCTCACTTACTCCATCTCGGAACACTACAATCTTTTGTGGCCTGACTTTATTCAATTGAACATAAGCTCTAAGAAGCTCTAAGCACATTTCAGCAAAATTCAGAATTTTCTCTGTCCTATGAGCTTGGTGGCGGACCCTTGCCACATATCGATTTGCAGCTGGCCAATTTACAGTGGCAACAACAGCTGCTATAGACGGACTAGTTTTATTCATAGCACCAGGATGATTAACATCAGCCCCCACAAACATAACATGGTCGTCACCCTCAAAGCACGGCAGTCTGTCAATAAGCTCGGCATTGCTGCCTCCAAGCTTCGCATTGATCTTGAGTGCAAGATTGGCAAGATAACGATCTTGACCTTTGTTGGCATGAATGGACAAACAACACTGAGTCACCACACCAACTTTAGTCTCAGAAATCCACTTGAGATACTTGTAACCAGAATCCTTCCGAGCCATGACACAAACAAGAATCTGCAGATGGCCGTTGCCTTTCTGATAAGCCCTTGAAGTAACTCCTTCAAGGAGTTCATGAAGCGCTCCAACATTAGAGAATAGATGCATTGAAGCGGGTTCATATAAGACAGGCGCCTCCATATCCATGCCTAGATTATTGCACCGAGTGATAATGTTTCGAATAAATTGGTTGTGATTCAATTTATTATATCTTTCAGAAGCGCTGAAGTCAACTATAGCCCAACGCTCAATTCGTTTACCTTCAACAACAGCTCTTCCAAGAAGATTCCACTGACATTCCTCCCGATCAACTGTTATCCTCATCATCTTTCCACCAAGAGCAGATAGCTTCAACTCAGGTGGCCCAAGGACACGTCCTACAACATTGGTCATGTTTGTGTTGACATCAATCCCAAAGTTCCGAGCAATCTCCCCGCTGCCAATTATGAAAATTCAGGATCAGGCCAAATTCTAGTGGGTGGTGGCAAACAATTTATACCACTAGTCACTTGTCCAATCAGTTAGCATAATATAAATATGCAGAAATTTATCCAATCAGTTAGCGAAATATAAATATGCAGAAATTTAACATTACAGTAACAACAAGGTCAATGACAATGAACGATGCATATATAGAAAACCTAAGCTGAATAATAAAGTATTATCACGCAGTCTTATTGAAAATACAAACATTTCAAACTAAAATATTTAGGTATCAATCACCTTTAATCATATGAACTCAAAACAAAAGGTATAAAGGAACCAAACTTGCCATCACTAGAAATGGAGACTACTTTTCCATGTTTCCCTAACACATCAAGTCAAGGACTCAACCATTACTTCAATAATTTTAAAAAAAATAAAATAAAGAGGAAGCATTACTCTGACTCAATGTCAATGATTAAACCATTCAAAACCATCCAAAATCAGTTTATGCAAGAATTGAAATTCTACAGAAGTTAAACTAATTTCTTTAAAAAATAAGTTGCATTTTACGTACCCGCAGGGTCCATCTCTTGACCGCACCATGTTAGATATTATTCTCTGTCTATCCCATGGTTTAGCCAGTGACATATTCTTCAAAAATACACCAGTATCTCTGTCCAGATACTCTTTTGGAAATATCTGCCCTTCAACTAAGACACAGAACTCCATCGGCACATGGTTTTTTCGATTATTTTTTCCTAAATCTAAGCAGGGAATATCTTTGTACATAATATCCTTGCCATACCTTTCCTGAAAATAATCAACAAGTCTAACTTCCCTTGGTGGATCCCTCCCCTCTAGGTCTTCAAGGGTGAATGAAAGACGACGTGTGGTCTCCCTAGTCAACCCAGCAATACTGTATCTTTGTTTGGTATGACGGTGAGTTATTGTAACTTTCAAACCTTTCAATGCGTTCTCAACTTTCCTCCAATCTCTAAAACCGTTGACATCAAAATTCTCAACATGCTCCCTCAAAAAATCTATAACTGGCAAACGCTTACGGAATGCCAAAACAGAGTAGTCCAAACACAATGCTAAGCCCTGCGATGTGGTCTTCAGGCCATGTTGAAACCCTCTAGATGCTGTGAGTCCATAACCAAGGTCATCATCTGGAAAAGGTTGAACGGGGTGGAAACTTCGGCCAACAGAAATCATACGGAGAGTTGGATTCTCCTTCATTACTACATCCATTCCTTGCAATATATCACGAGGAAGGGAAAAGAGAGACCCCGTCAAGTAATCCTTCAACTTGCACAACTTCAGCTCATTCACAAGCTTTATGGTAAATACATAAGTTCTATACTTCATGTCTTCTCCTTCATTGAACTCCACATTGAATTTCCCAGTTGGCAATTCCATAGCACTGAAAATATTCTTCTCACCATCATAAGCAGTCATCGACAAAGGAAACTGATCAGGATTGTCTGCACACAACTTTTTCCTGATAATAGCCAAATGAGTCTTGGACAATTTGCCGGGCCGACCATGATTGGAGTTGGACCCCATCTCAGGTTTAACATCAATGTCATAATGTCTTATGATACTCTCAGGGTTAAACTTGACAGGAAAATGGTTGACGCGAAGATTAACAGTTCGGAGGGTGAGTGTGCCACCTCTATCCGGACGTTTAATTGGAATACATCTTGTTGCATTCTCTGAAGAAGAAAGCTCCGAGATCTTCAATTTTTGGATATCTGAAACAATACAATCGCTTATCAGTAAATAAAACCACTCCTAACAAATAATCTAACTCCATTTTACACTCAATTTGATGAGCTATTTGCTCCTAGTCCTTGAAAAAATTATCGGGAACAATTTCTATCGAACTTGCTTGCTAAAAAGCCAATTTCATCAAACTACAAGTTACACCTTGTTTGTTTCATGGTTTGTCATAGTTTCATATAATATGGTATAGTACAAATTGTTATTTGTTTTGACTTTCATGTTTATAATATGATTTCTCATTGTAATCTTATAGTTTGAAAAACCATGAATTTTGGAGAGTTTTTAAACAATGGATTTGGTGGTTTGCCATGATTTTATAATTTTGTATTTCTAAAATATCCTTAATAAAATTTTAAAATATTAACTCTACCCTATTAAATATATTATATTAATAAATAAAAAGAGTTAAACTCACCACTTGATTAGGATTGGCTCTCTCTTGTTAGTTGACTCTTTCACTAAATAAGTTTTTATTATTATTTTGCCTTGATAATAATTTTTTCATGTTTATATCAATTTTCTGTTTGTGATTTTTCATATTTATTATCCATTTTGTACATTTATTTTTATTATCATTTATTGATTTTAGATTAATGGGTAATAATTTGATATGCGTTCAATGATATTTTAATAAGAATTTTTTATGTCTTTCACTTAATATAATTTTTGGACAAAAAAATTGAATTTAATATGATTTTATGTGTTTGAGAGCATTTTAATCATTTTATCATTTTTGAAATCATACTATACCATCAAACCAAACAAAAACATATTATTTAATTATACTTTCCCAAATATGATAATTACTGTAAAATACCATACAATACCATACATTACTTAAGATACATACATTATATTTAAAACGTAGATCGAATTACCAACAATAGTTATAAAAAATAAAAATATCCACAAAAAAGTAGGAACCTTCTTTCCATGGATTTCAAAGAGAATGATTCATACCAGGTTGAACAATTGGTGCAGTAGAAGGGCCAGGCAGAGGCCGAGGCTGTTGCTGTGGCAGGGGACCTCTGAAAACAGGCGACGCAGGTACAGACCACGGTCTCACAGGCGGCGAAGGACTGACGTATTCCGGGACCGGAGGCGGCCCCCGCCGTTGAGTCGGACGTTGCGGTTGAGGTTGAGGTTGATGCTGTTGAGGCTGATTATAGCTTCCAGCGGGCGGAGCGCCATGACGACCACCTCTTCCTCTTCCTCCGCCTCCTCCGGCGGCGCCTCTTCCGCGGCCTCTTCCTCTGTAGCCTTCTCTCTCCATTGGACTTCAATTCGGCAACGAAACGAATAACGAGTCACACCCTCAACTCAGTTGCTTTATCAACTCACTATACCAAACTCGGGATTGACAAAACAAATAAAGACCAAAGCGCGGAAAGTGTGAGGGGTCTATATAGATAGGACAGTCTATATCTGAAATAACGATAATGCCCTCCACGTAATTACTTGGTTGTTACGTATTTTAAAGAGCGTCAATTAGCTGAAACAACAAACAAAATTATTAAATAGAATAAATTAAAAGGAAGTAACGAAGAAGAAGCAAATAATGGGTTTGGAATCTTGGCAATTCCAGAACTTTCGATAAAATCCATATTTTAGGCGGATTCTCCTATTTTTTTCTTTGAAACTTGAATGCATATCTTTTACTTTTCTTTCATTTCATTTTTAAATGTGATTTTATTTATGTTTATTAAATCATTTTAAAAATAAAATACTTTATATTTGAAATAAAAGCAAATGCCTTCTCTCCCACGTGTTGTTAACCCATCAAAGAAGTTATGTGGTACGGAAATTTGACGTTAAACCATGGACCCGGGGGCTCCAGCTTTGGGCAGTCAGATTTGGAGAGAGAAAATTTTCTCTCTCTATTTTTTTTTTAAATCATGAAATATGGACCGTTAGATTAATTTATATGACGGGACTTCAGTACTTGAGTCTCCCGATCCTCTAAACCATATAGACGACTGAGTGAACGTAAAGGATGTTTTTAATTTTGAGGTTCAGTAGGTATTGGTGGTATGTGTTGTTAATCTTATTTATCATGTATAATTTAAATAAATTAAAATTAATAAACATATAATCATAAAATCAATACAAACTCAAAATAAACATAAGAACTTAGAAAAACCTGTAAATTGAAAAAGATGAAAACTTAAAATCAAATCAAAAATAACTGTTGTTAAAAAGTTCGTAGCCTTGCCTCGGTATTCTTACGAATCTCATGGCTAGCGTTATCCCATGATATTTGGTTACTTCTTGACTAAAGGATACACTTTTTGGTCAAGAACTGTAACACCCCGGTCTGTCATGACATGTCTAGTACAGTTAACTCCTCATGTATGATATGTTATCATTCATATAATCACGTGTTAGTATGTTAGATACCTTAGAAATCTCAACCAGAGATTCGAGATGAATTTTCAATTCCAACACTTTCTTTGTTAGATTAACTGAGTCACATGTAACTTTTGATATTTTAGCCTTAACTTTTACTCTGATGTCTGATTTTAGTGATCTTTATACTGTCGGAAAGTTTAGGTCGAGACTTACAACTTTCATGTTGATCATTTTCCTAAACTTTGACCAAAACTAGGTCACAAATGCATGTTTATGAGGGGATAAATAGTAAAATTTGGGACTGGTTTTAAATTTTGTCATGTGGCTTAACCAAAACCACTCATTGTTAATTAAAAAAAACAATCAAACCCTTAGTATAAATAGAAATCACTATTCACAGTCTCTCTTTCTTTTTAATAAGAACGAATTTTGCTCTCAAATTTCTTCTTCATTCCACGACATTTTTCAACTGCATTTGCTTCCATTTGTCTAATGTAAATTTGGAGCTCCCTCAAGAAAATTCATTGATAAATAATTTTCTAACTATTTCCCTCTCTTATTTTCAGATTTAATCATGATGAGTTGAAATTCATATATCATGAACCCTAGAATTCAAATTGCGCATTTTAGCTTGATGAGTTGCTAGCATGCGTCCTCAAGAGCCGTGGCTTGGTGGTGTAAGGTTCAAGATCTCACCTTGAGGTCTTGGATTCGAATCTAGGGAGTGCGTTTCTTATAAAAGTCTATGACAACCGGCGGTTTTACTTGCTCCGCTTAAGCACGTAAGTGGTGGTTTGGCGGTGGGGTTTCCAACAATTTCAAATAAAAAAAGTTGCTAGTATGCATAATCATGTATTTCATGATAATATAAACATGTATTAAGTTTTATTTTTTTGTGAATGCACGCTTTTCCCTAAATAAGTGGTCTTGATCGAATCACATGGTATGATGTTGAAATTCATGAAGCCTTTTTAGAGTGAGGCTTTGCCGAATGTACCTTATAGGAAAAAGCTTGATATTGGCTTTTGTTGTGTGTGTGGCATGTTGATAAACATGAAGTAATGTGTCATGTATTGATGGTACACATGTGTGTTAGGGGTGATCACGATTTCAGGTCAAACCGCAACCCGACCCGAACCGCATTAACTCGAACCGCACCGCGCTGTTTGAAAAAAAATTAAAAATGATTTCGGGTCAATCGGAACCGAACCGCAAATTTCGGGTCGGTGTGAGGTTTTAATCCAACCGCGACTCGAACCGCCCAAAATCATAAATTTTGACTCAAACCGCTTAAATCACCGACCCGCGTTCAAATTAGATATTATTTTATATTTTTATTCTTCTTTAACTATGAAATTTAAGATATTTAATGATCATATGACAATATGCAATGTATAAATGAAAATTAGGTATTTTTTTCTCTTCAATTATTATGTGAAAACACACAAAATTTCCTTAAATTATTTATAATCCAAACTGCTGACCCGAACCGCCCAAACTGCTAAACCTCCGCGGTTTTCCTTATCAAATTTGTGGTTTCGATTTCTAATTTTCCAAACCGCCAACCTGTGCGGTTTGAAGTGAAAAACAAAAAAACTGACCCGAATCGCACCGCGAACACCTCTTATGTATGTGTGCGCCCTAATCTTGGCCAAATGGTTGTCTAGAGTGATTATGCCAAATTGGGTATTTTATTTGATCAATGGATTTGGGTATTTTGAGTAGCTGAATCGCTACGTTGAAATGTCCCATTAGCATTATCATGAGCACATCATGACACGAGCACAACATTTCACGTCATGTAGTATTAGTTGTTTAGTCAAGTTAAACAACAAGTCTGTATAGCTTAGGATGTTAAGTAAACATCTTAAGTTATCACGTTAGCCATGTCAGCCATGTCAGCATGTATATAGCATGTTCATGCATTAATGAAAACGTTCAGTATCAGTAGTTTAAGTATACTAGCTATACTTAAACACATGTTACATTAGATACTTCGCATGAGTCCTTCCAATAGCATTCAGGTATGCCGGTAGCGAACTTCAGTCTGTGAGTGGATGTTATCCCTTTCCCTTTCTAGTTTCTCATTCACTTTTGATTCTCTTTCTATTTCATGAGTACATATTCTTGTATTCAATTTAAAATTAAAGATATTTAATGATCATATGACAATATGCAATGTATAAATGAAAATTAGGTATTTTTTCTCTTCAATTATTATGTGAAAACACATATAATTAGGTATTTTTTCTCTTCAATTATTATGTGAAAACACACAAAATTTCCTTAAAAAAATTTATAATTCAAACTGCTGACCCGAACCGCCCAAACCGCTAAACCGCCACGGTTTTCCTTATCAAATATGTGGTTTCGATTTCTAATTTTCCAAACCGCCAACCTGTGCAGTTTGAAGTGAAAAACAAAAAAACTGACCCGAATCGCACCGCGAACACCTCTTATG
Organism: Zanthoxylum bungeanum; assembly: GCA_019454045.1. Taxonomy (NCBI): domain Eukaryota; kingdom Viridiplantae; phylum Streptophyta; class Magnoliopsida; order Sapindales; family Rutaceae; genus Zanthoxylum; species Zanthoxylum bungeanum. The sequence goes on along the minus strand of SKCR01018024.1, from coordinate 84,876 downwards.
TGTGTGTGCGCCCTAATCTTGGCCAAATGGTTGGCTAGAGTGATTATGCCAAATTGGGTATTTTATTTGATCAATGGATTTGGGTATTTTGAGTAGCATTATCATGAGCACATCATGACACGAGCACAACATTTCACGTCATGTAGTATTAGTTGTTTAGTCAAGTTAAACAACATGTATGTATAGCTTAGGATGTTAAGTAAACATCTTAAGTTATCACGTTAGCCATGTCAGCATGTATATAGCATGTTCATGCATTAATGAAAACGTTCAGTATCAGTAGTTTAAGTATACTAGCTATACTTAAGCACATGTTACATTAGATACTTCGCATGAGTCCTTCCAATAGCATTCAGGTATGCCGGTAGCGAACTTCAGTCTGTGAGTGGATGTTATCCCTTTCCCTTTCTAGTTTCTCATTCACTTAAAATTCATTTGATTCTCTTTCTATTTCATGAGTATATATTCTTGTATTCAATTTGAAATTTCATTTATGTCTTTGATTCAAATAATTCGGTTCATGTTACTCGGCTATGTTCTTGCCTACGTTATTGGTTATGCTTTCTTTTCATGTGTTTAGTTTGTAGTCTCACTTCATGTATTCATTTCACGTATCTAGTTCATGTGCCCATGTTGTATCTTAAGTTTATATAATAGCTCATGTGTTTTAGCTAAGGTTTTCAGCATTTCAGAATTCAATTCAGATAAGCTATGTTAATCACGTTTTTACATGTCAGGTTATGAATTTCAGTTCATGTCACGTAGATGCATGTTTAGGATTCAGTTATGTCATGTTTTTCATATTTTTCATGTTATGTTATGCACATCTGCTTATGTCACAAGTTTCTAGTTCAGGTTTCCATGTTAGCCATGTCAGCTTCAAGTCATTCACGTATCATGCATATCAGTTTTCAAGTTATGATTTCAGATTACATGATAATTCTTTATATTTATATCAATCTAATATGCATAATGACATTACCATTATTAAGTTTTGAAATGAAATTGTATTTATTTTATTAATAAATAATAAAATATAATATACAATATATTATTCAGATTGGCGCTCCAAACACCAATTCCAACAAACTCCCACTTGCATAGTGCCAATCTGGATGGCCGTAGTTGTTAGGGATATGCCCTATACCCAACTTGTGGATGGGCTATATGTACTTGTATTTGTAATATTTTCATTAATTAATAAAATGACAATCTTTATTATATGTGTCTTACATAGATTATATAAATCATCAAACACTGTAATAAAGCCCTTGGAGTAATAAGATGATGGCTTCCACGCCTTATGAGAATCATTAATCTTAAACATTCCTAGTCATAGTTTTGTGAATAATCTGGGCGTTCACAAAGCGAAGAGACTAGCATGATGATATGATCCGCCCTTAAGTGGGGTAGCCGATATCATAGGCTACTAGTGGAGATCCGTCCGCTTGGTGTATCACATGGATGCATGAGTTGCTCGTGTCCATCGAACTAACCGCCGAAAGTTTTCACATAGAGTGTTTATCCCATGTGTCTGTGAGAACTTTCATGTATCGATTATATGACTAGTCTTTAGACTTGAGGTCTTTACAATCTTATGTGTGGATCAAATAACTTTGACATTCTCCTTCCCCGGTTCAAAAGAGTCGGTCATAAGGGTATGATTGGGTCATTTTTTGAAACACATGAAGTTTGTAAAGATACAACAGAGAATCTTCACTCTCTCGGATAATATTTTCTTATAAGAGTAGTATTCCAATTCGCGGGTTGATATGTGTGATCAGTGCTTGAGACTGTGGCCGCAACAGAAGAATCATGTGAGATTCTTGGGTTAGCACGATTCATGACACTATCAACATCATACCTTTGACTATATGGGTAGACATTTTCCATACCCTAGGTCAAACGGTGGGGATACAGTGAGGCGAGGGACCGTATCATATGTAAATCGCATACCGAATGGGTATATATATCTTTCCTTCTCATTTGGGGGTCTTGGAATGTTGCTAGATGTCAACCTTGGTCATTGAAATCGAACGACCATCAGATCGGAGGATAATTTATGTTCGATTAAATTATTACGATTCATTTCATGTCCAACTTGAGGGGAACCCAAAAGGTCGCACACAACAAAGTCGAAATCAATGGTTAACAGTGCACAGTAAAAATTTAACAGCATATATGATTATTGTATGAATTGTTCATAAATGGTTCAATGTGTTTAATTATTGAACAGATCATTTATGAGGTTCCATAGTGGCTTAGGGATTGGTGAATGACGATAGGGGCACTTTAGGGATTGGAATAAATAAATAAATAAATAAACAAAAAAATATGAATAGTAACGTGAATAATAAATTTTTTTATTTGTTATTTGTTTTGAATTCCAATTCGGCCTAAACTCTTATTAGGGTTTTATAATCTCATTAAACCACTAAATTAAGATCCAATGGCTATGATTAAATTAACATTTATCCCACATCGGATTCTTAATTAATTTTGTTGTCTTTAGAGCACCTATATAAACCCAATGAATTCTTTACAATTTTTTGCACCAAACCTTTCATATATTGGGTTTATATAAGTGAGCAACTCTAAAGTTTAAGAGTAAGTCACTGATTTTGAGGATCCTTAAGTCTAATTGACTAGAGGAACCTCGAGTTAAAAGTTTTGAGGTATTTGCCTAGGCTAGCACCAAGGGCAAAATATCCGTGCACTCAAGGCGTAGTCTTGCCGTTGAGTTTTGGTTTTGGTGTGTGCATCTTTGGAGGCCACACACTTAGGTGGCTCTTTGGAACGTGGAAGAGCTTGCTGAGTTCGAGAAAAGCTTGTAGATTGGAGGGAGGACTGGAGGAGTATTCGGTTCAAGTAAGTCTTTTTCTTTCCTTATTTTAATTAGAGTTCTTATGATAGTTAGCATGTTTAGGTTTATGTTCTTTGCATGTTTTATGAGTTTTTATGCTTAGAATATATAGTAACATGCATAGGCTTGTAGAATAATCAAAACAAATGGGTCTTGGGCAAAGGGATAATAGCATCATAATTTCGTAATTTTTGATTTTCTGCTGCGCACTCGCGGCCGCTTCCCAACAGTGGTCCCATCTCCTCCAAATGTTTATCGAATAACTTAGGAGGTAAGCCTTTAGTTAGTGGGTCTGTTATGTTGTCTAGTCCTTGAACCTTCAAGACCGCTATGTCTTTTCATTCAATAATCTCTCTAATCACACGATATTTTCTTTCCACATGTTTAGACTTGGAATGTGCTCTCGGCTCCTTAGCCTGCGCAATGGCTCTGCTATTATCACAGTAAAATATGATCAAATACATAATAATAGGCACAATGCCAAGTTTTATGATAAATTTTTTAATCTATACAGCTTTTTTAGCAGCTTCTAAAGCCGTTATAAAATCCACCTCAGTGGTGGAATCGACTACTGATCCTTACTTTGAACATCATCAACTAACCGCACTGCCATTAAGGGTAAATATGTATCCAGATGTAGATTTTCTATAATCTGGATCTCCCTGGAAGTCGTAGTCTGTATAACCCTTAACTTGTAGTTCATTTTCTCCATATATGAGAAATTTATCCTTAGTACTTTTAAGATATTTCAGGATATGTTTAACGATTGTCCAATGATCATTACCTGGATCAGATTGATATCGACTACTCACACTGAAACTGAAACTGATGTCAGGTCTCGTACATAGCATAACATATATAATGTTTCCAATAAAATAAGCATATGGCAAGTTAGACATTCTAATTCTCTATTCATTAGTCTGAGGTGCCGTTTTCTTTAGAAGATGTATACCGTATCGGAAAGGTACATTTACTGCCTTGCAGTTGATAAAATTATACATTTCTAACATTTTATCTATGTACATGGATTGCGATAACCCTATAAGCTTCCTAACTCTATCTTGGTAGAGCCTTATACCCAGTATATAGGAAGCTTCACCCATGTCTTTCATGGAGAAGTTATTGAAAAGGTAGGCTTTGTTGGGGCTAGTGCTCGGAGCACAAATTTTCTTATGTATTTCCCTGTAAATACTTATGTAAATATTTTATTATGAATAAAATAAACAGTTTCATTATATAACATCTCTTTATATATGGTAAAGACGTAATTGACCTTAGAATGATTAGTTATGATACAAGTGTAAAAACGTCGCAACTGACATTGAGTTGTATCATAACAATATCATTTCTTTAATAGTTCCTGGTCAATGTGTACATTACTTGGTAAGTAAGTAAACCTGTTGAGACCGGTACATATCGTATATTGGAATCTTGGATTCCAATAGTAGATTCTCAATGAACCATGAGTCTTGGAGACTCGTATAGACATGTAGGTGTTTATATCAGATAAACATTGAACGACTTATCGAAGATTCTTAATAGATGCTACACCAACGTCAATAAGAATCTTCTTAGGTTGAGTGGCATAGTGATTCTTTGACTTGAGATACCACTATAGATATATGAGATATCCTCCACACTTTGATGACAGTCACGTCACCGACCTATTTAGGTCAGACCTCCACATGTTCGTTGGGTGTGGACTGATCCTCAGGATATCCTATGTAGATATCCTCCTCGAGGAATCCATTTAGGAAAACGGTTTTCATATCTATTTGCCATATCTCATAGTCATGATATGCATCAATGGCTAAAAGAGTCCTAATGGATTTTAGCATGGCTAATAGTGAAAATGTTTTCTCATAGTCAATCATAGGACATTGAGTGTAATCTTTCGCTAACAGTCGAGCCTTAAAGGTTTCCACCATTTCATCAGGCCATCGCTTCCCTTTATAAACCCATTTACAACCAATAGGTTTAATTCCTTCAGGAAGTTCAACTAAGTCCCTGACTTGATTGTCATGCATAGATCCATCTCAGACTTCATGGCTTCCTGCTATTTTCTCGAATCGATATCCAATATTGCCTGCTTATACATGGTCAGATCTGTTTCCTCCAAGAGGAGAATATCAAGGCTCACATCCGATGTTAAAAACAGTCTCTCAAGAGGCTTTGATATTCTATTCGACTTGCGTAGAACATGTGTTGTAGATACTTCACCTAGTTGGATCTCTGGTTCCATATTAGGTTCCTTAATGTTGGGAGCAAACTCATCGAGTTCAATCTTTCTAAAATTTCCACTTTCTCTCAAAAATTTATTTTCAAGAAAAGTGGAAAAATGAACAACAAATACATTTCATTGTTTAGAATCGCAGAATTGATATCCCATGGAATTTTCAGGATATCCAACGAACCTATATTTACCCCTAGGTGCTAGTTTATCCCGCTGCGCAACTCTAACATTTGCAGGCTTGATGGAACCCTATTAAGTATGTGGGCAGTAGTAAATAAAGTGTAACCCTCAAGGTAATATGTAAGATCTGTATAGCTCACATAGATCGCACCATATCCAATAAAGTATGATTTCTCTACTCAGACACACCATTGTGTTGAAGAGTTCTTGATGGGCTATATTGGGCGAGAATCCCATTCTCCCATAAATAACTTATGAATTCGTCACTCATAAATTCACCACCTCGATCTGAAAAGAAGGCACTTGATGAATTTACCGGTTTTTTTTCTACTTCATTCCAAAATATTTTAAACTTTTCAAATGTTTCCGATTTATGTCTCATTAAATAGATATATCCAAATTTTGACTTATCATCCATGAAAGTCACGAAGTATGATGAACCATCATGAGCGGCATGATTTATTAGACCACACACATCACTGTGAATTAGCTCCAATAAATCTTTAGCACGGTGTCCAACACAAGAAATGAGGCCTTATCATTTTCCCTAGTTTACATGACCTACAAATCAGATAAGGATCTCTAACGACCCATTTTTTTTTTCATAAGTTCAATTAGTGTGATATTGGAATGTTAGCGGGAGAAAATTCTGAGACGATTTAGAAACCCGTGGACCTTACTCAATTCGGCCTAATGGGCCTATTGAAAACTAATGGGCCTAAGTGTAGGTTAAAAGAGTGCCCATTTTTCTTCATTAAACCAAGCTTAATTTAAACTAAGGCCCACTAGTATAATTAAGAGATGTAGGCTTAATCAAAATGTATTTATGCTTGGCCCAAATCCTTAGCCCAATTGTTCCAACAAACTCTAGAAAACTCTTCACAATTCTTGAAATGTGAAAGAGGGAAGACAACAAATGAGGGAAATTCTTCTCCTCTTGGACGTGAGGTAGAGAATGGTGAAGAAAGGGGAATTTTAAATTTTCTTTCACAAAATTCTAAGGAAAATCAAGAGCTAACCATCACCAAACAACCCTAGGAAGTAAAAGAAGTAGCTTGGGGAAATCCATTAGGAAAGAAATGCTTGGATTTAAGGTAAGAAAAACATGACCTAAACTTTGATGTTTTGAGTTTTGATGGTTTGATGATGGTAATATGTTGTTGATTAGTGGTAATGTGATTATTGATGGTTATTTGATTGAGAAGCTCATGTTTAGGTAATTTTAGGTATCACATCCTAGTTGAGATATTAAGTAAGGAAAGGTTTTAGTGGTATTGGGACATTGGAAGTATGATATAATGATAATTATATGTTATAATTGCTTGTGGTGGTGTTGAAATAAGGTATGGAGTTAACTATGAAAGGAATAAAAATTTTGTCCCTGGAATTCGTTTGGCGTCGCAACGCTATGGGGAGCGCATCGCGACGCGAAATGAGGCAGAACCTTGGATCTGGACCTGATGAGATCACGTCGCGACCCAACTGGGCCTGCATCGCGACGACTATCAAAAACCAGAGCCTCTGTTTTATCCAAAGTAGCGATGCGTGCCTCCCAAAGTCATGACGCTTTGCGACATGTGACTAATTAGTTTAAAAATTTATTTATTTTTCTTTCCCACTTCATTCAAAGGGATAGAAGACATCCTAAGAGACCTGTATCAAGATAAAAACACTTATGCATGACATATAGAAGGGATAATTTAACTAGATTAAGAAACTTCATTTAATTTCGAGCCATGTTTTTCAACTCACGTTCTAACTAAGTTTATTCCAATTAGATACTCGACAGGAGCCGTGTTCTCCCTCGGCGACGTGAAGCAAAATTGACCGAACTTGAAATCTGTGAGTGGATGCTTTTTCTTTCAAAGTTGATTTTTATTTACTTATTATTGATAAAGATTTACTTTAAATGCTTTAAGGGGTTAGCCATATTGATTATAAGTTATTTTTATGTAAGAAAGTTTTGAGAAATTTTGAGATTTAAAAGCATGAGTATTTAATATGTTGGAGGCATAGGGAAAACCCCACCTCAGCTCTGACTTATGGAATTGACGGACAGAGAATGTGTGCACACGTAGTTCAGGGCTATAGGGACGACGATACGTAATACCCCTAGACCCTAGTTTCAGGGTCATGTAGTAGCATGAATTAACACTACCGGCTCTAGTTCAGTGGCTTAGGGGACAGCGATACGTAACGCCCCAAGACCACTAGTTAAACGTGTGGGGGGACAGCGAAACGTAATGCCCCCACGCGTCAGGTTTTCTACAGTACAAGAGATTCTTATTCAGGAAGTATTTCAGAAATGGTTTTCTCAAATTTAAAAGATTAGTTTTCAAATAAGGATTTCAGAAACGTTTTAAATCTAAAGTGATTTTAAACAATTACACTGATACAGTTTCTTTGATTTTGTAGCTCCACTCACTAAGTTCCTTAGGTCTCACACCCCACCACTACCCAGTTATTTTGCAGGATCCGTCATTTGGTGAGCCACGTACAACTTATTTGCCATAAAATTAATTTCGGCCTATTAGGCCCAATTAAATTTAAAAGGCCCATTCATTATATTTGGACTTTATGGAATGGTTTTAGGCCAAATTTGGATCCAATCCAATTGTCCTAAACCAACTTGGCCGAACCAAGTCCATAAGGCCCAAATATAACATCAATAGCCCAATTCCAAATTGAAGCCTAATTAATTAAATTCCAATATTCCAAATATCATAATTTTTTAATTAAAGTGTATAGCCATAATTAATTAGTTAAATTAACATTTCCAAAACACCAATTTAATTAATTAATCATGCTTTATTATATTCAATATATGTCCAACACAATTGAAACAAAATCAAGTCATAACATGCTCTTATAGCTCACGATATTTCATGCATTTTCCATCAATTTTGATTTCAATCCTATTAAATCAAAAATCAATATATCTCATGCATTTTAAACACATCCAATGGTCTAAAAATCAAAAATCACCAAGAGCTACAAGGGTCATAAGTTTCGGCCAAGATAAGGTAATTAGGGGAGAATTCATCCAATTCATTTTCTAAAAATTAATCATGCATAACTCTAAGTTATCATAATCTAAGCTCAACCAAATCATCAATTTGAAGAAATCATGCATAAATCATAAAAACCCCAAATTAAAGTTTATGAACCCTAATTCATTTCATGCTTAAATTGGCTCATATGCCATTGTTAGGTTCTCTAAGAACATTCCTAGGATCAATTAAGCATAAAACATGTGAATACTCGAAGTAAGATTGCAGAAAAATACTTACAACGATCGGTTATATGGATGCGTAGACAACAAAAAATTACTCATTTGAGAAATGCTCCAAGCTCTCCTTTGATTTGTATGGTTGAGCTCCAAGCTTTGAATCTTGAATTCCAAACTCAATGGGAAAGGTTTCCCTAACACCATTGTTGATCTTTGAATGTGCTAGCAATGAAGAAAATTTGCTACAAATTTTCTAAGAGAGGAGAAGCAACTCACGGTTTTTGGCCTTGGGAGAGAGAGATAGTTTTTCAAATTGTGTTGTGTAATTGTGAAATGATTTTCCAAAAGTCAATAACCTTTTACAAAATCAAGTTTGGTAAATGTCATTCCAAATGACAAAAGGTGTCTTACAAGTTACTAAAAAATCTTCACTAACTTCCATCACCAAAAAGTAAGTGAGGTTGACTAGTGAAGTGACTTGATGTGGGCCCCACTTTAATTCAAAATCCGAGTGGGCCCGTAAAACACATATCGGGTCCGGGTTCGTTAATTCTGAATTAACGAATTTTCCATTACGACTTAATTAAATAAAATTTAATTAAATAATTATGCCTAGCAAAATTACTATTAAAGTTGCTTACGAATTAATTCTCACGAATTAATTTAGAATTAATTTGTTTGCCCGAATTAAAATCCAATTTTAATTCCTCTTCGAAATATAATTTCATTTAATATATCGAATATATTATTTTAACCGATTAATTCCAAATTAATCGTTCTCTCTCTTCTAATCGAATTTTATCCTAGATAAATTCTTTCCGCAATTAATCATAGATTAATTTTCTCTCTCTTATAATTAATCCCAGATTAATTCTGTTTGAGTCAAACGTCATCGATGCATCTTCGGGAAGCGAACCATGAGATCCCTGGATATGTTGGCAGTAAATCTGGTCATCAGACTATCTGAATTCGTGCGTACCCCGTACCACGTTCTTATCGATTTACAAGACATGGTTGGCTTCTAGCAAAGCATCTTGCCTACCTAATTCTCCAGAAATATTATTTTAAGGAATATATAATCTTTTTCAGGTGTAGTATACATAGTATTGCGTATTGCGATCCAGTATCGGATGTCACATGCTAAGTCTGGGGCTAGAATAGTGTCTGCCCCGTACGAACCATATATCGGATCACTAGCAACTAGTCTCTTTAATCGGATGATCATGACCTTGTCATATTATCCCGATAGTTGCAACATAATAAAGTACCAATTCTGTATCTCTGCATGATCATCTTGACATCACACCCAATACACTACGATTCTCAATAAACTCAGAAGAGGCGTACACAGAACCTGTTAAAGTCCTGGATGACCAAAACCAAAGCGTACTGATTGTCGTAAGTATTAGCGATGCAAGTCTCAGGTTAAGACCAAATACATCTACCCTGATTCGGATTCTCATAGACACATAGTCATACTACCAATGGATTCCGATGGGTTTATCCAGAGCGAATCTATTTTCGTACCATCGACAAGCACAACCTCTTATCACACTTGCATAAGTATCCAATACTTAAATATATGAGAACTATGATGTTACTCTTCCATAACACGCACACGTGCAATACTAGTCTATTTTGCATTATCGATGTCCAGTCTCGATAATACTACGACTAGGGATATTTAATGATTAAACCTTCGTGGATTGATACTGTCTCATATCTTATTAATCCGGAACTAATCATAATTACTTTTATCATTTATATATATTCAAGTAATCTAATTACAAATTGATAAAATGGAAATTTCCTTTGTCACATAGTTAATTTGTATAAAAACCACTATGTCTTTTTCAAATAGTGACGCTATGGGTCATAACTGTCCAACAACCGCCTATATGGTCGGTTGGTAATATAATGCAAATTTATAGATTATAATAAGAGACATTTCTAGATTTGAAATAATAAAAGTGGATCCCCAAACCCCCACCATTTTATTTCATTGTTGTAATTTTTACCTTTTTAATTTTCAATTAGTTGCATGATGTTTTATTTATTTATGTCTTTAGTAATCCTAGATATGTGTCGTAACTAAACATGTTGTTTAGGGTTGTGATGAAAACCAATATCAATGATTTCATAAGTTGATTTTTCTTATGTCTTGTGTAATGTATTGGTTTATTTATTAAGTCTTGTTCATAATGCTTCTTGTTAATTGGCCACTAATAATATTGATTAGGTAAACTTAAAATGAACTTGGAAAATGGATTTTAGGTTTAGCCGTAGACTCAATAGCTCACAATCTCATACTCACCGTAGAGATTTCCTTCTAGGATAGGAATATACCTATCGGGAGTGTGTAGCCATAATTGGAACTTAAACTTAATGAATTTGGAGTTTCTTAATTAACATAGGAATATAGTTAATTGGGTTACTTTTGGTGTTTGCATCTGACCATCGGAAGAGGCTTTTGTATAACTTCGTGTTCCAGGTTAATAAACTGACATATTACACAAGCATAAATTAATCAACTCATCTTTAGAAAGATATTGGTAGGATTCACAACCCTGGATATTTTTATATCATTGTTTAAAACTTAAAATTTACCTTTGTTTTGTTTTATTTACTTATTTTTGATAAAAATCACCATCCAACCAACAATCGAATCAATTAGATACGTGTATAAATTTAGCTTCATTAAGTAATAGCATAGGTATTAAGTCCTCGTGGAATCGATATATTTTATACCACTTAAGTGATATGTGCGCTTGTGTTACATGTGTGTTTACCACCAATCATGTTTTTGTCGTTGTTGCCGGGGACTTATTTATATTTTACTATTAATTTAGATTAATCTCCCTTAAATTATAATATACAAATTATCTTAAAACCTGACTTAATTGGATACCGTCTTTATGGTCGGTTGGAATTAATTTTAACCTGAATAAATTGGATACCGCCTATATGATCGGTTGGTAATATCATGCAAAATTTATATATTATAATAAGGGAGATTTCTAAATTAAAAATGGTAAAGGTGGATCCCCTAACCTTTTATTTTTAATCTATGAAAGTGATGAAACACAATATTCTTAAGCTTAATAATTGATTTAATTATATTATGTTTAATGTTTTGGTTTGTTTATTGTATCTTAAGCTTAATCCTTCTTGTTTCCTGATCACCAATAAGATTGATGGGGTAAACTTAAAATGAACTTGACGAAGGGATTTTAGGTTTCAGCCTTAGATTCAATAGCTCACGATCTCACCTTAGGGTATATATCCCTTAGGTAGATTTCCTTCCAGGATAGACATATACCTGTCGGGCGGGGGTAGCCATAATTGGAACTTGAACTTAATGAATTCTGATAACTTGGTTAACATAAACAGATTAATTAGGTTATTTAGGTGTTTTCATCTGACCATCGACAGAGGCTTTTGCATATCTTCGTATTCCAGGTTAGCAAACTAATTTATTACACATATAAAAGAATCAATTCATCATTAGAATAATATTATGTGGAATCACAACCCTAGATGTTTATTTTCTTTATTATTAATTTCCTTTGTTTAATTTTATTTTTATTTAGCAAATCCACATTCAACCAACCAATCAAGCAATCATTCCCTTCTCCCTTTAATTAGATACCTGTAAATAAATAGAATCAATAATTAATAATAACAATAGAAATTAATTCCTCATGGAATTTATATTTTTATACTACTTGAGCGATACGTGCGCTTGCATTACGTGTGTGTTTACTACCGATCACGTTTTTGGCGCCGTTGCCGGGGACTTATTTTTCTTACGTTATTAATTTTGAAGCTATCTATTTTACTTGTATCTAATTTTCTTTATTTTTATCTGTAATTTTTATTTTCAGGTGGTTGAAATGGAACATTATTGGGCGATAGAAGCATTACGAGCTTTAAAAAGAGAATATACACCCCAAATCAGAGAGCAGCAGTCTGGTTTTCTTAGGCCCGTTGTCCAGCCCAACAACTATCCATGGATGTCAGAGCCATTCAACACAACAATTTTTCAACCATTTCAGAACACAACGATCAGATGTGAGGTATGTAATGGTAACCACCCTAACGATTATTGCAAGTACAACTACAATTCAGGGTGGCAGAACTATCAGAATCCTTCATGGTATGATGAACCAACTTATTTCACTGAACCTTATTCTTCATCTTATCCACCATCCACCTACGATCTTCATCAAGAACCAGAACCATCAGAGGAAGATGTGATTGAAATGCTCAAAGATTGGATCAAGAAACAAGATGAAAGGTTGGATGCAATGATTGAAATGTATCAGAATCAAACATTATCCATACAAAGAATGACAGATCAAATGAGATAATTAATTGAAAACCAGAACATCATACCTCACAAAATATTTTCATATGAAACTGACGAAGCCTTCGAGTACCAAGCATTTCACGATGACACCTTAACAGAGGAAGAGGCTGAGCAGTATCAAGAATTAGAGGTATCAGTTCAGGAGCCCGAACCAGCAAAGTTTCAATTTGATCTAGATAATTCTCCAGTCGCTGATTACATCTCTGAAGAGGAACAAGTAGCAGAGTTATATGTACCAACAACACCAATAAGTGAGGATGAAACTCTACATCCTCAAAATGAAGATATTGGAGAATGCATTGCATAGATGTTTGAAGAAGATCTACCTGAGCCGTTCATACCAACCACAGAGGATAAAGACCTACAATCAGACATATCTTTACATCCTCAGGTTGACACTTATGGAGCATGCATTTCACATATGACAGATGAAGAGCTGAATGCGAAAATTTTAAAACACATCTATGATGAAATGATGGAGCAATATGCAGAGCAAATGGAAGAGCAAATGTCTGACCACATTGAAAATCTCATGACTTCAGGAGAAACATCACTGTATTGGGGAGTACACATCGAAGACACCGCCCAAAAGCTTGACATAATGGAACATCCATTCAAAGTCAAGCACCATACGAGACCTCATAATTTTCTCTTTCTTTTCAGGAATCACTGGAGCGACAAAGTTTAAAAAGGTGGCACAAGTACTGAATGAGACAAAAAAAATTTTGCCACTTTATCGTTGGAAGAGACCCTTCAAAAGCAACGCTCATGAGATTTTCTTTAATCGGACGTCCAAAACCACATTGAAGCCTCCTTGACAGATGGACTTTAGACACGTCTGGCTGAAGACGAAAAACTCAGCGCTAGTATAGAGGCAACCATGCAAAAAATTTATTTTCATTTATTTTTTTTTGTATTTTGTGTATACATGTTGTAGAGTTTTTAATTTTGTGTGATATTTTCATGGAAAATCACAAACAGAGCATTTAAGTCAGAGCAAGACTGGAGAAATGGTGTTTGACAATCACAAAGATGGGATTTAATTCATTAGTGATGGCTGAGTAAGGAATGAATTCTTGAGACACATCCTAATGGATTTATATACCAAGCGAGTCGTGTATTGTGTACACAATTGTGTTGGCTTAAATAATTGCTTTGATTTGCTTTTCGGTTATGATTTCCTTTATTTACGTTGACAGGATCCAGACTTTCTGACTTTCACGTTATATTTTACTGTTTAACTAATAATTGTTATTTGGCAGGTATTAGTGATATTATTACTCACCCTTTTTCAGGATCTATAAAATAGAGATGAATGCATTATGCCAGGTTTGTCCGAACGACTTGTTGAAATGATTAACCATGCTGATGCTTTTAATACTTTGTCAGGTGGCTTGCGCACGATGGAGGAAATTTTTACAATGTTATCTTGGGTGAACTTGAACATACACCAGAAACCAATTGGACTGTCTAACGCTGATGGATTTTATGACTTTCTTTGTGTGTTTCTTGATGATGTCCAGAGAAATGAGTTCCTTTCAAAACTTGTAAAAGATATCCTCTTCACTGCCAGATCAGCACATGATTTAATTGACCAACTTTTAGCCTTTGAACCACAAATTGACCCTATCCTTTCCAAGATAAACTGATATAATACTGATCGTGGTAAGAAGCTTCGGATAAATCTGGATCTTAACCTTTAATTTTCTTTTTAGATGTAGAATTCTGCGCTAACTAGGTACGATCTTCTAAACTTTTCTTCTTCTTTTTAGACATTGGGGACAATGTCTCGATTAGGTTTGGGGGAGGGGAATAGTTGATTAGTATCTTGTTTTTATTTTGTTGTGTTGTTTTTGCTTGATTTTCAGTCAAAAATTTATTTATTTTTTTAAAAAAAATAATTAAATAAAATAAAAAAATATTTTTTGTTTTTATGTTTTTAACTTGACTAACCATGGTGGAATTGTGTTTGAGATAGCTGTGTAAGGAATTTCCACTCCAGAGACGTATCTCAACCTATTTCGTAACAAGTTAATTTTTATTTATTTCTTTTAAATTATTAAAATTCGTGAATTCTCCATAATACTGACTAAATTGGATCTTCACTTGCTCAGTTGACAGATATTATCAACATGCATGGTAACATACGGCCATGAGTTGTAAGTGGAAAATTTGTAATATTCAGTTCTCTAGTTTAATTGGAGGAATCATCTAAAAAACGATGGAATTAAAAAAAATATTGTGTATATTAATAAAAAGTTTCTACTTAGTAACCGGGAATATGAGATCCGAGTAATTAAGTCTGTAGGGGTGTCTTAACACTTAGTGCCCTAAAGCCAAGTGGTTTGGGAGTCACTGGCCCAAATCTTGCAACATGGATTAAAGATGTTATAAAAAAAAAAGACATTTGAGATTCGAGTAATTAATTATGTATGGGTGTCTTAACACCTAGTGCCCTAAAGCCAACTGGTTTGGGAGTCACTGGCCCAAAGCTCGCTACATGGATTAAAGATCTTAAAAAAAAATCCATTGCCAAAAAAAGGTGTGAATTCTGATATAACTTTAGGACCAAAATATTACTCTCTTTTCAACTACACTTATGAATATTGTGGGCATAATGATTTGATTAATATCTTGTTGGTTGTGTATATGGAGAATGGTAAAAATAATCGGAGAATTTACTTATTTGGTAATTTAGAAAGAAATAAAACAATTATTAACTTGGATAAGGATTTCACTTTTTTAGTCACTAACTGGTTTATTTTGTTTATTTTGTCTTTTTCTTTTGTGTGCATTTTTTTGACGTTTGTGGGTATCATTACTGTAAGCCCTCACGAGACTACAACTCGTCCACTACAGACACCTAGGGGCTTAAAGGCTTGTTGCATACGCTAAATGTAACCGTGATCCCTACGAAAGTGGCTTAGTTTAATTTTATTTTAAAGTTATTTATTGCATTTTATTTTGTTGTTTTGCTCGAGGACTAGCAAAATGTTAGGTTTGTGGGTGTGATAAGCGAAAAATATATAAATATTTACCGCCCCTTTTACTTAATATTTTATATAGTTACTCGAGTTTTGTGAATATTTTGTTGTGTTTTGTGTATTTTGTCGATAAATAAGGTTTCAGAACTCACTGAAATTAAATCAGGGCCAAAAATGTGAAAACGGAACAAAAGGGTAAAAATTGAAATTCACGTCGCGACGCGCACACCATCTGCGTTGCGATGCGCAACAATTATTGAGTTGCCGACACTTGTCATCGCCACATCATCGCCACATCAACACATGCGTCATCATCACGTCGGCATGACGTCAGCCAATAATTCAGCCTCATGACATGTCATCACTTACGTCATCATGAAGTCAACACAATAGTTCACTATACTAACACGCGTCATTGCTTACGTCAGCATGACATCAGTGTCGCAACGCGCAAACCTTCACGTGTAGTGACACCGAGCCAATAATTCTGCCGATATCCACATGTCATCATCTCAACAAAAGTGCGTACACGTGTCAAGGATCAACGGCGTGTCGCGAATCGCAAGCCAAATTTTGCCTATAAATTGATGCCGAACTCATTTGAAATTTTCATACTTTCCTGAGGTTCCTAATAGGGGATTAAGGTCTGTATCTTGTTTGTTTAGTTTTTAGTATTTTAATTATGTATTTTTATTTCTAGTAGTAATAGTAGTTTATTTACTTTTTATTTCTTTTATGTTTTGTAGTTAATTTTCCGCTGGGGGAAGGGTGAGACTTTTATTATTATAATTTAGATTAATCTCCCTTAAATTATAATATATAAATTATCTTAAAACGTGACTTAATTGGATACCGCTTTTATGGTCGGTTGGACTTAATTAAATTGATTTTAACCTGACTAAATTGGATACCATCTTTATGGTCGGTTGGAATTAATTATAACATGACTAAATCAGGATACCACCTATATGGTCGGTTGGTAATATCATGCAAAATTTATATATTATAATAAGGGAGATTTCTAAATTAGAAATAGTAAAGGTGGATCCCCTAACCCCAACATTTTATTTTTAATATAGGGAAGTGATGAAACACAATATTCTTAAGCTTAATAATTTATTTAATTATATTATTTTTAATGCTTTGGTTTGTTTATTAAATCTTAAGCTTAATGTTTCTTGTTTCCTGATCACCAATAAGATTGATGAGATAAACTTAAAATGAGCTTGGGGAAGGGATTTTAGATTTCAGTCTTAAATTCAATTGCTCACGATCTCACATTGGGGTATATATCCCTTAGCTAGATTTCCTTCCAGGATAGACATATACCTGTCGAGCGAGGGTAGCCATAATTGGAACTTGAACTTAATGAATTCTAGTAACTTGGTTAACATAGACATATGATTAATTGGGTTATTTGGGTGTTTTCATCTGAACATCGACTGAGGCTTTTGCATATCTTCATGTTTCAGGTTAGCAAACTAATTTATTACACATATAAAAGAGAATCAATTCATCATTAGAATAATATTTTGTGGAATCACAACCCTAGATTTTTAGTTTCTTTATTATTAATTTCCTTTGTTTATTTATTTTTTATTTTTTTATTTTTTTATTTAGAAAATCCACATTCAACCAACCAACCAATCAAGCAATCATTCCATTCTTCCTTTAATTAGATACATGTAAATAAATAGAATCAATAATTAATAACAATAATAGAAATTAAGTCATCATGGGATCGATATTTTTATACTATTTGAGTGATACGTACGCTTACGTTACGTGTGTGATTTCACCGATTAGTAACATTCAACGTTTTCAAAGCCATGAAATTTTCAAATGATAAACGAGAGGAGGAATGTTTCAGACGTGATATAATAGATAATATCATCCAGAACACAGATGCAATGCAACTTTCCACTGAAAAACTGGAAGCATGCATCACCAATATGACTGAGAAAGAATTAGATGATGAGATTCTGGAATGTATCAACTATCTTGACGGAGTCTCTCGCTTCAGATCGACACCACAGGTGGAAAGCTTGGAATTACCAAAAAATGAGTGAATCAAGCCATCAATTGAAAAACCACCGTCGGTAGAACTAAAGCCACTTCCGAGCCATCTCAGTGTTGGACAATTATGACCCATAGCGTCACTATTTGTAAAAGACATTGTGGTTTTTGTATAAATTAACTATGTGACAATGAAAATTACATTTTATCATTTTGTAATTTGATTACTTAAATATATAAATGATAAAAGTCCTTATGATTAGTTCCGAATTATTAGATATGAGACAATATCAATCCATAAAGGTTTAAGCATTAAATATCCCTAGTCGTAGTATTCTCGAGACTGGACATCGATAATGCAAAATAGACTAGTATTGCACTTGTGCGTATTATGGAAGCGTAACAGCATAGTTCTCATATATTTAAGTATTGGATACTTATGCAAGTGTGATAGGAGGTTGTGTTTACCGATTGTACGGAAATAGCTTCGCTCTGGATAGACCCATCGGAATCCCATTGGTAGTATAACTATGTGTCTATGGGAATCCTAATCAGGGTAGGTGTATTTGGTCTTAACCTGAGACTTGCATCGCTAGTACTTGCGACAATCAATACGCTTTGGTTTTGGTCGTCCAGGACTTTAACAAGTTCCGTGTACGCCTCTTCTTGGTTTATTGAGAATCGTAGTGTATTGGGTGTGATGTTAAGATGGAAGTATCACTTCAGTCATATGGAGATGATGATCACGCAGGATAAAGAACTGGTACTCTAATGGGTTGCAACCATCGGGATAATATGACAAGGTCATGATTATCCGATTAAAGATACTAGTTGCTTGTGATCTGATATATGCTTCGTACGGGGCAGACACTTTTCCAGCCTCAGGCCTTGCATGTGACATCAGATACTGGATCGCAATACGCAATACTACGTATACTACGCCTGACATAGATTATATATTCCTTTAAGAATATTTCTGGAGAATTGGGTAGGCACGGTGCTTTGCTAGAAGCCAACCATGTCTCGTAAATCGGTAAAAAAATAGTACGAGGTACGCACGTGTTCGGATAGTCCGATGACCAAATTTACTGCCAACATATCCGGGGATCTCATGGGTCGCTTCCCGAAGATTCACCGATGACGTATGATTCGAACATAATTAATCTAGGATTAATTGCGGAGAGATTTTATCTGGGATAAAATACTATTTGAAGAGAGAGAACGATTAATTTGGAATTAATCGATAAAATAATATATTCGATATATTAAATGAAATTAGACTTCATAACGGAATTAAAATTAGATTTTAATTCGGGCAAACGAATTAATTTAGAATTAATTCACGAGCGACGTGAATAGTAATTTTGCTAGGCATAATTATTTAATTAAATTTGATTTAATTACGTCGCAACGGAAAATTCGTTAATTCGGAATTAACGAACCCGAGCCCGGGAGTGTTTTTGGGCCCTCTCAAATTTTGAATTCAAGTGGGGCCCACATGTCACATCATTTGTCTTTCTCATCACTTTTTGGTGATGGAATTTGGTGAAGTTGGTGATGATGTGTTGAAGACTTGTAAAACACTCAATGTAATGACTTGATGGACATATACCAAATATTGGATTTTGGTATATCATATCTTGATTTTTGAAATCAAAACAAGTCAACACATTTTCTTTTCTTCTCTCCTCATTCACGGCAATAGCCAATTTTCTCTCCCAAAAAAATTTTCTTCTTGGCTGTGAGTCACTAGGAAGGAACAAGGTGATTTTGTTGCAAAATCTCCATTGCTAGCACATCAAAGAATCATATAAGGTGATAGGGAAACCATTCCCAAGAGCTTGGAATCTCAAATCTCAAAGCTTGGAGCTTGGATTCATCAATCAAAGAGAAGATTGGAGGATCTTCTCAGAGCTAATTTTTGTTTACAACACATCCTACAACCGTTCTTTGTAAGTATGTTTCCGCCATTCTTACTTCTTGTATTCACATGTTTTATGCTTGGATTGATCTTGGGAATGCCTTAAAAACCCAACAATGGTATCATGGAGCCTATTTGAGCATGAAATTTGATTAGGGTTCTTAACATAAAATTTGGGTAAATTTGATTTGAGCATGATTTGATCAAATTTTTTGTTTGAGTATGCTTGTATGTTGATAACTTAGAGTTATGCATGATCAATTTTAAGAAAAATTAATTGGATTAATTTTCCCCAACTTTAGTGGCTTGGCCGAATGCATAGATGAACCCTAGGTCATGGTGATTTTTGTTTTTAAATCATTGGATGAGTTTAAAGACATGATATATATTGATTTATGATTTAATTGGATTAAAATCAAAATTGGATATAAAATCATCATAATGTCGTGACCATAAGAAGAATGAAATGAGTTGATTTTGGTTTCAATAATGTTGGACATGTGTTGAAAAATTAATGCATGATTAATTGATTAAATTAGTATTTTGGAAATGTTAATTTAGATAATTAATTAGTGTTATACACTTTAATTAATTAAATCATGATATTTGGAATATTAATATTTAATTAATTGGGCATAATTTGGAATTGGGCTAATGATGTTGTATTTGGGCCTAATGGGCTTGGTTGGGCCAAGTTGGTTTAGGAAAATTGGATTGGATCCAAATTGGGCCTAAACCATTCCATTAAGTCCAAATATAATATATGGGCCTTTTAAAATTTAATTGGGCCTAATGGGCCAAAATTGATTTCTTGGCAAATTGGGTGATTCCTTTAATTGGGTCTTGGTATTTGGGTTTGACCCATATTGACCAAAGCCCATGCCTTAAGAAATTAATTGAAAGCCCATTGGATTTTAATTAAATTGACATTGGATGTTAATTGGGCTTTGAGACCCATTAAGATTAGATTTAGAATCTAAGTCGTAAAAGCGCATTAAAAGTGTGATTATTTAATTTGGAATTAAATATAGAATTAGTATTTAATACAAATTAAATTAGATTTAAAATTGTAGTTCGATATAATTCAAGAATTCGTACTTTGAGTACTTATTTTTAAACGAGTTGGACTCGCGTAAATCAAATCGTTGTTTGAACATTAGATGATCACTTTATTCAAAGATTAATTAATTGGATTAGATTGATTTAATAACATGCTTTGTGTGAATACATGGATAAGTTGTATGAATAATGTATATCGGATCGATATTAGAAGGGAAATGGCAATTTTGGAAATTGTTGTAAATTTAGAATTTATTAAATTGGACCTGCGTGTCCAGCCTTATCTCTCGATTCTTTGTAATTCTCTTCTCACCTAATTCCCCTCAATGTTAATGAGGTTTCTTTAATTGTATTATGTAATTGGGTAGAAGTTAGAATAGTGCTAGCCGGGGAGAGGAAATGAAGTGATTTGTTCTAGGAACAATCTGTGAGATATCCATCCGCATATCATTATTAATTTATTTACCGCGCCTTATTATGCTTTTAGAATGCATGTTTAAGGGTGTATGATGAGACCTAATCAAAGATAATAAATTGGTTGCCAATTTACGCGAAAAAACCCTCAACAAATATTAAGCATTTTCCTTCCATTGAGTGATTCTTTCTCAAGATCCAAGATTGGCACTGGTTTGTTGGCCAAAGTCAAGACCTTTGTCCATCGCGGATGTGTTTGAATCATGAAGGCTTTGTTCCATATGGTATGTCTTGTCCAAGTTGTGATTTGTTGGCCAAAGTCAAGATCATTTCTTGTCCATCGACATCGACTACGAAGCTTTCCAAAGTCAATGGGTTCCGCTTAACTGGAATCATTAAACTTGTTGTGCCAAAGCCAATGCTTAGTTGATTCAAAGGAAAAAAGGTTAGGAAAATATATTGGATATATTGGCATATATATTATATATGTTTCGGACTTGGAGGTCCACCTACCGGATCTAGGAATTGGATGAAATCTAATTGATCTTAGAGATCTACCTAGTTAAATATCATACAGCTTGTTGGCCAAAGTCAAGGTTGTGTGTTATTTAACGGGATCCTAGCCCACTAGGAAACTAGGTTTCCCGAGTACTCAACATAGGGTTAGAGGCTCGCCGAAAAATAGTGGGAGGCCAGTATTGAATTTGTAATTTCATTCAAATACTTGGCTTTACGCGCTTTCAAATTATTTCGTCAATTATAAATATTTATTGGTTAGAGTAATATTTTATTATTTTTCTTGTAACAGTTAGACTGTACCCATACATCGTTAATTGAATAGTTTGACTATTGCAATTAAGATGACAGGAAAGTTAAGCATTGGAGATATTATCATGGGCGACAATGTCTTTAATGGCACAAATTTTCAAGATTGGGACATGAATCTCAGGATTATCCTGGGATCCGAGAAGTTGCTCTACACTATAGAGAGAGCTCTTGGGCCTAAGCCTAGATCTGATCAGATAGTTGAGCTAGAGCTTTGGAAGACTCATAGCGATGACAACTTCACTGCTCAATCTATAATGCTTGCTGCTATGACTCAACAATTCCATTGTCAAAACAAGGGATTAGATCCCTATAATATGATGGCGAAGTTGCATGATCTTCATCGATCTAATCTTAGATCGTAGAGATATGAGTTACAGAAGAAGCTCTTTCGTGCTCGCATGTCAGAGGGTACATCTGTTGAGCACCATGTGTCACAGATGATTTCTGACATTGAGCAGCTGGGACAGATGGGCATTGTCTTTGAGGCTGAGACTTCTATAGATTTGATCTTACAGTCTTTGCCAGACACTTGGAGTGGGTTCATCATGAACTACAATATGATGAACCAAGACCAAACTCTTGGAGAGTTGATGTCCACACTGCGTGAAGCAGAAAAAGAGCTCCTAAAGGGCAAGAAGCGCGAGGCACACTTCACTTCAACATCTCAGACTCCGAGGGCTTGGCCCAATGCGACTGGAGGTGTAAAGAAGAAGAAGAATAAGAAAGGCAAGGCTAAATCGTCAAAACCTTCTGGGAAGGGTAAGGAAAAATCCCAAGATGTATGTCTGTAGTGTGGCAAGCGGGGTCACTGGAAGCGTGACTGCCGCGAGTACAAGGCACACATGAAGGAAATCAAAGCAAGCAAGGCACTGACTTCAGTATGTTTGTTATAGAAATAAACATGTCTACTACTAGTTTTAAAAATTGGATTTTTAATTCTGGTTGTGGTACTCATATATGTACTGATGTGCAGGATCTGCAGATTAGCAGAAGACTGGCCTCATGAGAGATTGACCTCTACGTTGGAAATGGGATACGAGTCGCCGTTTTGGTCGTTGGCACTTTTGTTTTGGAACTTCCCTCGGGGCATATACTTAAACTTTCAGACTGTTATTATTTACCTAGTTTGACTAGGAATATTATTTCTGTATCTATGTTAGCCCAATGTGGGTATACTTTTGTATTTAGAAACACTGGGTGTTTTATGTATAAAAATGATATGGAAATTTGCACTGCTGATGTAAATAATGGTCTTTATATTTTGAATATAAATCAATCTCAAACATATAATGTAACAAACAAAAGGCTTAAACTAAGTAACAAAGATGAAACTTATGTGTGGCATTGTCGTCTGGGACACATTAACAAGACTCGCATATCCATACTTTCGAAAAGTGGGTACTTGGACGGATTTGATCCAAATTCATATGACGTCTGCGAATCTTATTTATTAGGAAAAATGCCTAAATCACCTTTTAGCGGTAAAGGTGTACGTGCCACCGAACTGTTAGCCCTCGTTCATAGTGACGTAAGTGGGCCCATGTCTAGCCAGGCTAGAGGTGGATATGAATACTTCGTAACCTTTACGGATGATGCATCGCGTTATGGTTATGTGTATCTTATGAGACACAAGTCGGAAACCTTTGAGAAATTCAAAGAGTTTCGACACGAAGTAGAAAAACAGACCGGCAAAAGTATTAAGACATTACGGTCAGACCGTGGTGGCAGATACTTAAGCAATGAGTTTCTTGATTACTTGAAAGAATATGGTATTCTTTCACAATGGACTCCTCCCGGAACATCGCAATTAAACGGTGTGTCCGAACGGAGAAACCAAACTTTGTTAGACATGGTAAGGTCTATGATAAGTCGCACAGAGCTACTTATTTCCTTCTGGGGATATGCATTGAACAGTGCAATACTTATTTTGAATAAGGTTTCGTCAAAGTCTATTCAACAGACTCCGTATGAAATATGGACAGGAAAGAAACTGGGTTTCTCATTCCTAAATATTTGGGGATGCTAGGCATACGTCAAACGTTTGGAAGGTACCAAACTAGAACCCAAATTGGATAAATGCATATTTCTTAGATATCCTAGGGAAACCAAAAGATATTACTTCTATCACCCACAAGAGAATAAAGTATTTGTTGCTCTACATGTGGTTTTCCTTGAGAAGGAATTCCTAAATGCAGTGGTGAGTGGGAGGAAAGTAGAACTCGATGAAAATCAGAGTGATACTATTCCTGGCACAGAATCCTTAACGGAACATGAACAGTTCATCAAGGATGAAACTGTACCACAATCTTCGAATACACAAGAACCGCGTAGGTCGGAGAGAGTTAGAAAACAACCTGAGAGGTATAGGTTTCTGATCTCACCTCATGTGGATATCAATCTTATTGAGGAAGACGAATCGGCTACGTATGAGGAACCGATACAAGGTATTGACTCCAGGTTATGGAAAGATGCCACGAATTCCGAAATGGATTCCATGTACACCAACCAAGTTTGGACACTGGTTGATGCACCAGAAGGCGTAAAGCCTATTGGTTGCAAATGGGTCTTCAAGAAGAAGACCGACATGGATGGAAATGTACAAACGTATAAAGCTAGGCTTGTAGCGAAAGGGTATCGTCAACGACATGGTGTCGATTACGATGAAATTTTTTCACTCGATGCCATGATTAAATCCATTCGGATTGTGCTTGTTATTGTTGCATATTTCGATTACGAGATATGGCAGATGGACGTCAAAAGCGCTTTCCTTAATGGAAACCTTTTGGAGGATGTTTATATACAACAGCCTGACGGTTTTGTCGTACCAAGACTTACAAACAAGTTTTGTAAGTTAAATCAATCCATTTATGGATTGAAGCAAACATCGCGTTCTTGGAACCAACGTTTTGATGAGATCATAAAAGAATATGATTTCGTTCAAAACGAGGATGATCATTGTGTATATAAGAAGGTTAGTGGGAGCGCACTGACATTCATTGTCCTTTACGTTGATGATGTATTGCTTATTGGCAATGACATTCCCATGTTAACATCGGTGAAAGCTTGGCTTTCATTAAAATTCTCCATAAAGGATCTGGGAGAATCAGCCTTTATTCTAGGAATAAAGATCTACAGGGATAGATCTAGAAAGCTGTTTGGACTCTCCCAGAGCACGTATATTGACGAAGTGTTGAAGAGATTCAACATGAATCAGTCCAAGAGGGGACTGTTGCCAGTGTCACATGGCATCACTCTATCTAAGGACATGTGTCCTAAAACTCAAGATGATAGAGACAACATAAGTCAGATCCCATTCACCTCGACAGTCAGATCGATCATGTATTCCATGATATGTACGCGACCTGATGTCTCGTATGCTTTGAGCATGTGTAGTCGCTATCAGGCCGATCCAGGTGATGGTCACTGGATGGCGGTTAAGAATATCCTTAAGTATCTTAGACGAACTAAAGATACTTTCTTAATCTATGGAGATGGAGAACTTGAGGTAACTGGGTATACCGATGCAAGTTTCCAAACCGATAAAGACGACTGCAAGTCCTAATCCGGATACATATTTTGTTTGAATAACGGAGCAGTAAGCTGGAAATCTTCCAAGCAAGAGACTGTTGCCGATTCAACAACAGAAGCAGAGTATATTGCTGCAGCTGAAGTAACAAAAGAGGCAGTTTGGATCCGTATACTACGCCTGACATAGATTATATATTCCTTTAAGAATATTTCTGGAGAATTGGGTAGGCACGGTGCTTTGCTAGAAGCTAACCATGTCTCGTAAATCGGTACAAACATGGTACGAGGTACGCACGTGTTCGGATAGTCTAACGACCGGATTTACTGAAAACATATATGGGGATCTCATGGGTCGCTTCTCGAAGATTCACCGGTGACGTATGATTCGAACATAATTAATCTAGGATTAATTGCGGAGAGATTTTATCTGGGATAAAATAATATTTGAAGAGAGAGAATGATTAATTTGGAATTAATCGAATAAAATAATATATTGATATTAAATGAAATTAGATTTCATAACAGAATTAAAATTAGATTTTAATTCGGGCAAACGAATTAATTTATAATTAATTCGCGAGCGACGTGAATAGTAATTTTGCTAGGCATAATTATTTAATTACGTCGCAACGAAAAATTCCTTAATTCGGAATTAACGAACCCGAGCCCGAGAGTGTTTGCGGGCCCACTCAGATTTTGAATTCAAGTGGGGCCCACATGTCACATCACATGTCACATCATTTGTCTTTCTCATCACTTTTTGGTGATGGAATTTGGTGAAGTTGGTGATGATGTGTTGAAGACTTGTAAAACACTCAAAGTAATGACTTGATGGACATATACCAAATATTGGATTTTGGTATATCATATCTTGATTTTTGAAATCAAAACAAGTCAACACATTTTCTTTTCTTCTCTCCTCATTCACGGCAATATCCAATTTTTTCTCTCCCAAAATTTTTTTCTTCTTGGCGTGAGTCACTAGGAAGGAACAATGTGATTTTGTTGCAAAATCTCCATTGCTAGCACATCAAAGAATCATATAAGGTGATATGGAAACCATTCCCAAGAGCTTGGAATCTCAAATCTCAAAGCTTGGATCTTGGATTCATCAATCAAAGAGGAGCTTGGAGGATATTCTCAAAGCTAATTTTCGTTTACAATGCATCCTACAACCGTTCTTTGTAAGTATGTTTCCGTCATTCTTACTTCTTGTATTCACATGTTTTATGCTTGGATTGATCTTGGGAATGCCTTATAAACCCAACACTCAGGTATGCATACTTGGAAAACTCTTCTGATTTACCTGTGATTATTTCTTTGTCGCTAACATGGGTGCAAGAAGATAAGTTGCTGAGAGTGTTACATGAGCACAAGAGAGCTATTGGCTGGACTATAACAGAAATTCGAGGCATCAGTCCATCATTTTGCGTGCATAAAATCCTGATGAACGATGAATACAAAGCCACAATTGAGCATCAACGGAGACTGAATCCAATCTTGAAGGAAGTTATAAAAAAGAAATCATCAAATGGCTAGATACATGCATCATCTACCCCATCTCTGACAACTCTTGGGTAAGTCATATGTAATGTGTACCCAAGAAAGGAGGAATGACTGTAGTCACAAATGAAAAAAAAGAGCTGATTCCAACAAGGACATTGACTGGATGGAGAGAATGTATGGACTACAGGAAGCTGAACAAAGCAACACGAAATGATCATTTCCCGCTACCATTCATTGAACAGATGCTAGACAAACTGGTGTGACATGACTTATACTGCTTTCTGGATGGATACTCAGGGTACAATCAGATTTCCATCGCTCTAGAAGATCAGGAGAAAACTACATTCACATGCCCGTATGGTACTTTTGCATTCCACAGGATGCCATTTGGACTCTGTAATGCTCTTGACACATTTCAACATTGCATGATGGCCATCTTTTCAAAAATGATAGAATAATGTATAGAAGTATTCATGGATGACTTCTAAGTGTTTGGAGACTCGTTCGACCACTGGTTGCAAAATATGGGAAAAGTGTTACAAAGATGTGAAGATACAAATCTGGTACTGAATTGGAAGAAATGGCACTTCATGGTGCAGTAAGACATTGTCCTGGGACATCATATCTCATAGGAAGGAATCAAGGTAGACAAAGCAAAGATCAAGACAATAGAGAAATTACCTCCACCATCATCTGTCAAAGGGATTCGAAGTTTTATTAGGCATGCAGGATTTTACCAGAGATTTTTCAACTATTTCTCTAAGATTGCCAAACCTCTATGCAATCTACTAGAGAAAGACGTGTCTTTCCACTTCACCAAAGAATTCCACCATGCTTTCGAGATCTTGAAACAGAAGTTGGTCTCTGCCCCCATCATAGTAGCACCAGATTGGACGCTTCCTTTTGAAGTGATGTGCGATGCTAGTGATTTTGTTGTAGGTACAGTTTTAGACAACGTAAGGTGAATGTTTTTCACACCATTTACTATGCCAGCAAAACTTTGAATGAAGCACAACTCAACTATATAACAACTGAAAAGGAGTTGCTCGCTGTTGTGTGTGTTTTTGATAAATTCCACTCCTATTTGCTGGGTCCCAAAATGGTGGTTTACACAAATCATTCAGCAATCAAATACCTGATCGCGAAGAAAGATGCCAAGCCTAGATTGATCCATTGGGTGCTTCTACTGCAAAAATTTGACATGGAGATCCGAGACAGGAAGGGGACAGAAAATCAAGTGGCAAATCACTTGTCGAGGATCGAAAATGGAGGTACAACTGGCAATGAACTGACAATCAAAGAAACTTTTCCAGATGAAAAGTTGTTTTCCATCAAGTAGCAGGAAGTCCCATGGTATGTTGACTATGTAAACTACATAGTATCGGGGAAATGGCCATTGGAATGGACACATCAGCAACATAAGAAAATTTTCCAAGAAGTCAATCACTATGTCTGGGATGAGTCGTACCTATTTAAATGTTGTGCATATTAGTTATTACGGCATTTTGTATGACAAGATGAGGTAAATAGTGTCATGCAACATTATCACTCATCTCCATATGGCAGACACTTCAGCGGAGATAAAACTGTGGCCAAAGTCCTGTAATCAAGTTTGTTCTGGCCCACCTTGTTTAAAGGTGCTCACTCATTCGTTCTTCAATGTGACAGGTGTCAGAGAATGGGAAATATTTTGAGGAGAAATGAAGGACCTCTTCAAAGCATTCTCGAAGTGGAAATATTTGATGTATGGGGGATTGATTTTATGGGACCATTTGTTCCATTATAAGGAAACCTGTACATTCTGGTTGCAGTAGACTACATCTCCAAATGGGTTGAAGCAATAGCACTGCCATCAAATGACTCCAAAGTGGTGTTAAAATTCCTTAAAAAGAATATTTTCACTCGCTTTGGAACACCTCGAGCGATCATCGGTGATTCTGGCACATATTTCTGCAACATATACTTCGATGCACTCCTAGCTAAATACAGAGTTACTCATAAAGTTTCCATTGCTTACCATCTGCAGTCAAGTGGTCAGGTTGAAGTCTCCAACAGAGAAATCAAAAGAATCTTGGAGAGAACCGCTGGTTCAACAAGGATGGACTAGTCTACAAAATTAGATGACGCATTTTGGGCCTACTGGACATCTTATAAGAAACCCATTAGAATGTTCCTATATCGAATGTTTTTTGGGAAAGCATGCCATCTGCCTGTGGAGCTTGAACATAAAGTATATTGGGCACTAAAGAAGCTAAATTTTGATCTGTAAGAAGCATGAGAAAAATGACTCCACTAACTGAATGAATTGGAGGAATTTCGCCTCCATGCTTATGAGAATGCCAAACTGTATAAAGAAAAGACCAAGAAGTGGCATGATAAGAAAATAGTGCACAGAAACATGAACCAAGGCAGCAAGTGTTGTTATACAACTCAATGTTGAAACTTTTCCCTGGCAAGCTGAAATCACGATGGTCAGGTCCATTTGTGATTACCCAAGTGTTACCCTACAGAGTAGTTGAGATACATAACCCCAACTCTAACAACACATTCAGGGTCAACAGCCAACGTGTCAAGCACTATTGGGGAGAATCATTTGAGCGATAAAAAGAGAGTCTCACACTTGCCGATCCAGCCTAACGTTCGGGCAATCATGTCTAGCTGACGACGATAAACTTAGCGCTAGCAGGGAGACAACCCATGCAATTTGTGTATATATTGAGATATTGTGTGTTTTATTTTTGTGTGTTTAATTTTTGTAGGAAAAGTCACAGACATGATGGAAGATGTTCTCGCAAAACTTCACAAGCATTTTCCTTCTCTCACTCAAAATTCTATGATGAAAGTCTACAAAGCACGCATTAAAAGAATGAGACTTCTAATGATCAAAGGTATTCCTAGTGATATTCGTTGGATAATCGAAGCAAGAGTTCACTTTGCAGGTGAGTCATCTGAATCTTTTATTTAATTATGTCCGGTTTAGGAAAAAACACCTATGCTAAGAAAAGAAGAGCTAAAAGATTAGGTGTTTGTTATAAATATACACGATGTACATGCAACACTCATTGTCATTCTTTAGGAATGGTGTCTGAGAAACGCGAAGACAAAATAAAATTCATTAGAGATGGCATGAGTAAGGAGTCTTTAGATGATATATCATTGACTTTTGAGACGCATCCCAGTGGATATGTCTATCACGCAATTCATAATTTACATACACAATTTCAAAGAGAAAGACATCAATTAAGTCTCGGGAATCTGACTTTAAAAGACCATGTTTTCCAGTTTATAAGAAAATTGGATGGGAAACTTGTCCCTAACCCATAGAGGTCATTCAAGCCGTTACTTCCTGTACATATTATTATTTCTTTTTCTTTAACTAATAATTGTGATTTGTTTTGTTATTTTCTTTTATTTTCCCCGACAGGATTCAGACTTTTTGAATTTCACGATTTATTTTACTGTTTAGCAAATAATTTTCATTTGGTAGGTACTAGTGCTATTATTACTCACCCTTTTTCAGGATCTACAAATTCATCTCGTTATTGCTCTCTTCAACACATCCAGATTTGAGAAAGTAATAAGTAAAAAAAAATGGAAGCAACTTCAAGAAGACGAGTAATAAATATCTGTGTGTTTTACGGGACTAGTTTTGGATCTAAATCATAATTTATTGAAGCAGCAAAAGAATTGGGTAGAGTCATAGCTGAGAGAAATATACACTTAGTATATGGCGGTGACAATCTTGGACTGATACTAAAACCTTTGGCAGAGGCGAATCTTATAGGACAATCAAATGGAGAGGAATGCATCGTGTCAGGTATGTCCGAACTATTTATGGAAATGATTAACCGTACTGATACTTTTATTGTTTTGCCATGTGGCTTGGGCACGATAGAGGAATTTTTACATTGATATCTTGGGCGAACTTGAACATACACCAGAAACCAATTGGACTGTTTAATGTTGATGGATTTTTTTGACTTTCTTTTTATGTTTCTTGAAGATGCCAGGAGAAATGGGTTCCTTTCAAAACCCGTAAAAGATATCCTCTTCACTGCCAGAACAGCTAAAGATTTAATTGACCAACTTTTATCCTTCGAACCAAAAATTGACCATATCCTTACCAAGATAAACTAGTCTGATAATGATCATGGTAAGAAGTATCGGATAAATCTAGATCTTAACCTTTAGTTTTCTTTTTAAATGTACAATTCCACGATAACCAGATACTGTCTTCTAAACTGTTCTTCTTCTTTTTAGACATTGGGGACAATGTCTCAATTAGGTTTGGGGAAGGGGAATAGTTGACTAGTATCTTGTTTTTAGTTTTCGTTGTGTTGTTTTTACTTGGTTTTTAGTCAAAAATTCAAAAAATAAAATTGATTTTTATGTTTTTAACTTGACTAACCATGTGGAATTGTGTTTTGAGATAACTGTGTAAGGAATTTCCACTTCTGAGACGTATCTCAGCCTAATTCATAAAAAGGTAATTTTTATTTATTTCATTTTGAATTATTTAAATTCGTGAATTATCCATAATATTGACTTAAATTTAAACTTCATATGCTTATTTGACAGGTATTATCAACATGCATGGACATACGGACATGGGTCATATGTGAAAAATTTGTAATATTCACTACTCTAGTTTATTGGAAGAAGCACTTGAGAGCGATGGAATAATAATAAAAAAATTTCTATATAAATAATTTACCATGCTTTTACTTACTAACCGAACATCTTGCCTCAGTAAGCAGTGATTGTTCACATCAAACGGTAAAAGCCTGAGTTAATAATAATAAAGTTTCTACTTAGTAACCGGACGTCTTGCCTCAGTAAGCAGTGATTATTCACGTCAAATGATAGAACTTTTAACAACTGAAATCAGAGTAATTATGTTCGTTGGGGTGTCTTAACACCTAGTGCCCTAAAGCCAACTGGTTTAGGAGTCACTGACCCAAAGATCGCTATAAGGATTAGAGATGTTATATATAAAAAAAATTGTACATAAAAAATTTCATTGCCAAAAAGGTGTGAATTCTGATATAACTTTTAGGACAAAAATATTACTCTCTTTCCAACTACACTTATGAATATTGTGGGCACAATGATTTGATTAATACCTTGGTGGTTGTGTATATGGAGAATGGTAAAAATAATCAGAGAATTTACTTATTTGGTAATTTAGAAAGAAAGAGAATAATTTTAATTTGGATAAGAATTTCACTTGTTTAGTCACTAACTTGTTTATCTTTTTATTTTGTTTTGTGTGATTGATTGTACATTTAATTGACATTTGTGGGTATCGTCGTTGTAAGCCCTCACGAGACTACAACTCGTCCAATAGGGACACCTAGGGGTTTAAAGGCTTGTTGCATACGCTAAATGCAATCATGATCCCTACGAAAGTGGCTTAGATTAATTTTATTTTTAAGTTGTTTATTGCATTTTATTTTGTTTGTTTTGCTCGAGGACTAGCAAAATATTAGGTTTGGGGGTGTGATAAGGGAAAAATATATCAATATTTACTGCCCCTTTTACTTAATATTTTTTATAGTTTCTCGAATTTTGTGAATATTTTGTAAATAAAAAAGATTTCGGGACTCAACGGAATCAAATCGGTGCCAAAATGGCGAAAAACGAATGAAAAATGGTAAAATGCGAAATTTACTATTCATGCATCGCGACGTGCTTCAATTATGTAGCCCGCCGACATGCGTCATCACTTGTATCATCATGACATCAGCGTCGTGACTCCCAAGCCTTCACGCGTCGCAACGCCGATCCAATAATTCAGTCTGCCGACATCGGCCATTTACTATAGCACGCGTTGCGACGTTGAAGACTTGGCGTGTCGCGACGCGTGGCGTTTTTAGAGCCTATAAATAGAGGCTGAAATCAAAGGAATTCTTCATACATTCTTCTAGGGAATTTCCTTAGAATACTAAGAATAGAGTATCTTGTTTGTTTAATTTCAGTTTTCTTGTATTTAATTTTTATTTTAAGTAATAAATCTTTCTTTGTTTTACTTAAAAATATGAGTAGGTAACTTCTTTCTGCTGGGGTGAAAGTGAAACTTTTATTATTATAATTTAGATTAATCTCCCTTATTTTATAATAAATAAATTATC
This sequence comes from Zanthoxylum bungeanum, assembly GCA_019454045.1. Classification (NCBI taxonomy): domain Eukaryota; kingdom Viridiplantae; phylum Streptophyta; class Magnoliopsida; order Sapindales; family Rutaceae; genus Zanthoxylum; species Zanthoxylum bungeanum. The sequence goes on along the minus strand of SKCR01018024.1, from coordinate 51,615 downwards.
TTACAACCTGACTTAATTGGATACCGTCTTTATGGTCGATTTGACTTAATTAAATTAATTTTAACCTGACTTAATTGGATACCGCCTTTATGGTCGGTTAGAATTAATTAAAATCTAACTTAATCAGGATACCGTCTATATGATAGGTTGGTAATATAATGCAAATTTATATATTATAATAAGAGAGATTTCTAGATTTAAAATAATAAAAATGGATTCTCAAACCCCAGCATTTTATTTCATTATTTAAATTTTACCATTTTAATTTTCAATTAGTTGCATGATGTTTTATTTATTTATGTCTTTAGTAATCCTGGATATGTGTCGTAACTAAATACGTTGTCTAGGGTTGTGATGAAAACCAATATCAATGATTTAATAAGTTGATTTTTCTTATGTCTTGTGTAATGTAATGGTTTATTTATTGAGTCTAGTTCTCAATGCTTCTTGTTAATTGTCCACTAATAAGATTGATTTGGTAAACTTAAAATGAATTTGGAAAAGGGATTTTAGGTTTAGCCGTAGACTCAATAGCTCACGATCTCATACTCACTGTAGAGATTTCCTTCCAGGATAGGAATATACCTGTCGGACGTGGGTAGCCATAATTGGAACTTAAACTTAATGAATTTGGAGTTTCTTAATTAACATAGGAATATAGTTAATTGGGTTACTTTGGGTGTTTGCATCTGACCATCGGAAGAGGCTTTTCCATAACTTTGTGTTCCAGGTTAATAAATCGACATATTACACAAGCATAAATTAATCAACTCATCTTTAGAAAGATATTGGTAGGATTCACAACCCTGGATATTTTCATATCATTGTTTAAAACTTAAAATTTACCTTTGTTTTATTTTATTTACTTGTTTTTGATAAAAATCACCATCCAACCAACAATCAAATCAATTAGATACGTGTAGAAATTTTGCTTCATAAATTAATAGCATAGGTATTAAGTCCTCGTGGGATCGATACATTTTATACTACTTGAGCGATACGTTCGCTTGCGTTACGTGTGTGTTTACCATTGATCAATATACCTGACACAATGCATTCCTCTCCGTTTGATTGTCCGATAAGATTCGTGTCCGCCAATGGTTTTGGGATGATTCCCAAAACTTGACTACATTTTTTATGTACGACCTTTGAAACGTAACCTATCAGTCCAAGATTGCCCCCGCCATATACTAAGTATATATTCCTCTCTACCATGACTCTACCCAATTCTTATGATGCATCAACAAATTTTGGTTTAGATCCAGAACTAGTCCCATAAAACACACAGATGTTAATGACTCGTCTTTTTTAAGTTGCTTCCATTTTTTCTTTACTCTCTCTCTATTCTGGATATGTTGAAGCGGAAAATGACGAGCTGAATTTATAGATCCTGAAAAAGGGTGAGTAATAATAGCACTAGTACCTGCCAAATGAAAATTATTAGCTGAACAGTAAAATAAATCGTGAAAGTCAAAACTTATGGATCCTGTCGGCGAAAATAAAAGGAATCAAAATAAAGTAAATCACAATAATTATATAAAGACAATGAAATCAAAACAATAATATATGCATGTAGTAACTCCTTGAATGACCTCTATGGGTCAGTGACAAGCTTCCCATACAATTTTCTTATAAATTGGCAAACAAGATCTTTTAAAGTCAGATTTCTGAGACTCAATTGTTGTTTTTCTCTTTGAAACTGTGTATGTAAATTACGAATTGCATGATAGACATATCCATTGGGATGCATCTCAAGAGTCAATGATATATCATCTAAAGATTCCTTACTCATGCCATCCCTAATGAATTTTATTTTATCTTTGCGATTGTTAGACATCATTCCTAAAGAACGACAACGAGTATTCCATGTACAACGTGAACATTTATAACAAACACCTAATCTTTTAGCTCTTCTTTTCTTAGCATAGGTGTTTTTTCCTAAACCAGACAGAAATGAAATGAAAGAGTCAGATGACTCACCTGCCAAGCGGACTCATGCTTCAATTATCCAACGAATATCACTAGGAGTACCTTTGATCATCAAAAGTCTCATTCTTTCAATTCGTGCTTTGTAGACTTTCATCAGAGAGTTTTGAGGGAGATAAGGAAAATGCTTGTGAAGTTTTGCGAAAATGTCTTCCATTTTGTCCGTGAATTTTCCTATAAAAATTAAACACAAAAAAAATAAAACACATAAAATCTCAATATATACACAAATTGCATGGTTGTCTCCCTGCTAGCTCTAAATTTAACATTGTCAGCTAGACATAACTGCCCAAACGTTAGGCTGGATTAGCAAGTGTGAGACTCTCTTTTTGATGCTTGATGGATTCTCCCCAATAGTGCTTGACACGTTGGCTGTTAACTTTGAATGTATCATTAGAGTTGGGGTCATGTAGCTCAACGGCTCCGTATGGTAAAACTTGGGTGATCACAAATAGACCTGACCACCGTGATTTCATCTTGCCTAGGAAAAGTTTCAACCTTGAGTTGTATAAGAATACCTGATGCCCTGGTTCCAGTTGTCTGATCACTATTTCCTGATCATGCCACTTCTTGGTCTTTTCTTTGTACATTTTGGCATTCTCATAAGCATGGTTGCGAAATTCCTCCAATTCATTCAGTTGGTGGAGTTGTTTACCTCTTGTTGCTTCTAGATCAAAATTTAGCTTATTCAGTGCCCAATACGCTTTATGTTTGAGCTCCACAGGAAAATGGCATGCTTTCCCAAACACCAGTCGATATGGGGACATTCCAATTGGTGTCTTGTAAGTTGTCCGGTAGGCCCATAATGCGTCATCCAATTTTGTAGACCAGTCCCTCCTTGTTGAACCAATGGTTCTCTCCAAGATTCTTTTGATTTCTCTGTTGGAGATTTCAATCGGACCACTTGACTGTGGATGGTAAGCAGTGGCAACTTTGTGAGTAATTCCTTATTTGGATTGGAGTGCATCAAAGTACTTGTTACAAAAGTGTGTGCCACCATCACTGATGATCACTCGAGGTGTTCCGAAGCGAGTGAAAATATTCTTTTTGAGGAAATATAAAACCACTTTGGAATCATTCGATGGTAGCGTTGTTGCTTCAACCCATTTGGAGACGTAGTCTACTGCAACCAAAATGTACAGATTTCCAAATGATTGAGCAAAGGGTCCCATAAAATCAATTCCCCATACATCAAATATCTCCACTTCGAGAATTCTTTGAAGAGGTCCTTCATTTCTCCTCGAAATATTTCCCGTTCTCTGGCACCTATCACATTGAAGAACGAATAAGTGAGCATATTTAAACAGATTAGGCCAGAACAAACCTGATTGTAGGACATTGGCTGTGGTTTTATCTCCGTTGAAGTGTCCTCCGTATGGAGATGAATGACAATGATGGAGGACATTATTGATCTCCTCATGTGGTACACAACGACGTATTAACTAATCAGCACAATGTTTGAATAGGTATGGCTCATCCCAGACATAGTGCTTGACTTCTTTGAAGAATTTTTTCTCTGCTGATGTGTCCATTCCAACAGCCATTTCCTCGATACTTTGTAGTTTACATAGTCAGCATACCATGGGACTTCCTATTGCTTGATGGCAAACAACTGTTTATCTAGAAAAGTTTCTTTGATTGTCAACTCAGTGCCAGTTATACCTCCATTTTCGAGCCTTGCGAAGTGATCTGCCACTTGATTTTATGTCCCCTTCCTGTCTCGGATCTCCACGTCAAATTCTTGCAGTAGAATTACCCGACGGATCAATCTAGGCTTGACATATTTCTTTGCGATCAGGTATTTGATTGCTGAATGATCTGTGTAGACCACCACTTTGGGACCCAGCAAATAGGAGCATAATTTATCAAAAGAAAACACAATTGCGAGAAACTCCTTTTTAGTTGTTGTATAGTTAAGTTGTACTTCATTTAAAGTTTTGCTGGCGTATTAAATGGTGTGAAAACCTTTCGCATTATGATGTCCCAAAACTGTACCTACAGTAAAATCATTGACATCGCACATTACATCAAATGGAAGCGTCCAATCTGGTGCTACTATGATGGGGGCAGAGACCAGCTTCTGTTTCAAGATCTCGAAAGCATGGTGGCATTTTTGGTGAAGTGGAACGACACGTCTTTCTCCAGCAGATTGCATAATGGTTTGGAATTCTTGGAGAAGTCTTTGATAAATCTCCTGTAAAATCCTGCATGCCCGAGAAATCTTCGAATCCCTTTGACGGATGATGATGGAAGTAGTTTTTCTATCATCTCAATCTTTGCTTTGTCTACCTCGATTCCCTTCTGTGAGATCCGATGTCCCAGGACAATGCCTTCATGCGCCATGAAGTGGCATTTCTCATAGTTCAGTACCAGATTTGTATCTTCAAATCTTTGTAACACTTTTCCAGATTTTGCAAGCAGTGGTTGAACGAGTCTCCAAACACTGAGAATTCATCCATGAAGAATTCCATGCTTTATTCTATCATGTCTGAAAAGATGGCCATCAAGCAACGTTGAAATATGGCAGGAGCATTACAGAGTCCAAATGGCTTTATACGGAAAGCAAAAGTATTATACGTGCATGTGAATATGGTTTTCTCCTGATCTTCTAGGGCGATGGAAATCTGATTGTATCCCGAGTATCCGTACAGAAAGCAATAGAAACCATGTCCCGCCAATCTATCTAGCATCTGGTCAATCAATGGTAGCGGAAAATGATCATTCCGTGTTGCTTTGTTCAGCTTCCTGTAGTTCATACACACTCTTCATCCAGTCATTGTTCTTATGGTTACACCTGCCCTACAGGTATATTCCTATCCTGGAGGGAAATCTCCTAAATGAGATCGTGTGTTATTGAGTCTACGTCCGATAGGTATATTCCTATCCTGAAAGGAAATCTCTATGGTGAGTATGAGATTGTGAGCTATTGAGTTTACGGCTAAACCTAAAATTCCTTTTCCAAGTTCATTTTAAGTTTACCTAATCAATCTTATTGGTGGCCAATCAACAAGAAGCATTAACAACTAAACTCAATAAATAAACCAAAACATCATACAAGACATAAGATAAGTCAACTTATAAAATCATTGATATTGGTTTTCATCACAACCCTAGACAACGTAATTAGTTACAACACATACCTACGATTACTAAATAAATAAATAAGCAAAACATCATGAAACAAGTTGAAAACTTAAAGTAAAAATTACAACAATGAAATAAAATACTGGAGTTAGGGTATCCGCTTTTAATATTTCAAAATTAGAAATCTCTCTTACTATAATATATAAACTGTCAATTTTAACCAATTAATTTATTTCATGAATTAATTATATTAAAACCGATTATAAAGGCGGTGATACCAATTGTCCAAAGTCCAACCGAACATATAGGTGGTAAAAAAGTCATATAAAACCGACAATGTAGGCGGTAACAAAATTATCACGTAAACCGACTATATAGGCGGTAAATAAATAATCTAGATTAAATTAAATATTATATTATAGTTTATATATTATAAAATAAGCGAGATTAATCTAACTTATTTTATTAAAGGTTTCACCCTAACCCCAGCAAAACGAGGTTACCTACTCATGTTTTGAATAAAAACACACAAAATTTTATTACTAAAATAAAAAATAAATACAAGAGAACTTAAATAAACACACAAGATACTCTCTTCTTAGTATTCCAGAGAAATCCCCCAGAAGAAAGTATGAATTTTACGACTAATTTGGGCTGCTATTTATAGACTTCAAAAATATCTGGCGTCGCGACGCGTGACGTCCTGCGTTTTTCGATGCGTTGAGATGCTGACACGTGTACGCGGAATTGATGGGCGTCGCGATGCGCAACGTCTTCTGCGTCGTGATGCATAGAATAGTTGATGATGCGTGTTGGCAAGGTACGCTTTCGGCGTTGATTTGACTTAGCGTCGCGACGCCGAAGGCCTGCGCGTCACAACGTGTTCATGCTGAAATTCTAATTTTACCCTTTTTTATCCGTTTTTCATCTTTTTAGCCCCGAGTTGATTCCATTGAGTCCCGATCTCTTATTTATCTATAAATCAAACAAAAATACATCAAAACATTCATAAAACTTGAGAAACTATTCGAAATATTAAGTAAAAGGTTGGTAAATATTGATATATTTTCCACTCATCACACCCCAAACCTAACATTTTGCTAGTCCTTGAGCAAAACAAACAGAAATAAAATAAAATAAACAACTAAGAATAAATTAATCTAAGCCATATTCGTAGGGATTACAGTTGCATTTAGCATATGCAACAAGCCTTTAAACCCATGGGTGTCCCTAGTGAACGAGTTGTAATCTCATGAGGGCTTACAGTAACAATACCCACAAACGTCAATCAAATGTACAATCAATCATACAAAACAAAATAAACAAGTTCAAAAGTGAAATTCTTATCCAAGTTAATAGTTTTTTCTTTTTTTCTAAATTACTAAATATGTAAATTCTCATATACTTTTTATCATTCTCCATATACACAACCAACAAGGTATTAATCAATTCATTGTGTCCACAATATTCATAAGTGTAGTTGAAAAATAGAGTAATATTTGTGTCCTAAAGTTATATTGGAATTCACACCTTTTTGGCAATGGAACTTTTTCTCTTTTTTTTTTAATCAGCATCTTCAATCATTGTAATGAGCTTTGGGCCAATGACTCCCAAACCAGTTGGCTTTAGGGCACTAGGTGTTAAGACACCCCGACGGACTTAATTGCTAAGATCTCATATGTTAAAATCTCTACCGTTTGACACGAACAATCACTACTTACTGAGGCAAGACGTCCGGTTACTAAGTAAAAACTTAATTATTGTTAACTCAGGCTCTACTGTTTGATGCGAACAATCACTGCTTATTGAGGCAAGATGTCCGGTTACTAAGTAAGAGCAAGGTTAATTATTTATATACACATTCCATTTTTGTTTTATTCCATCGCTTTTAGGTGCTACTTCCAATAAACTAGAGCACTGAATATTACAAAATTTTCATTTACAACTCATGTTCGTATGTTACCATGTATGTTGATAATATCTGTTAAATGAGCATATCAAGATCAAATTTAATCAATATTATGGATAATTCACGAATCTAAATAATTTAAAAGGAAATAAACAAAAATTAACTTGTTACGAATTAAATTGAGATACGTATCAGGAGCGGAAACTCATTACACAACTATCTCAAAACACAATTCCACTTGGTTAGTAAAGTTAGAAACATAAAAATAAAATTTTTATTTTTTTAATCAATATAAAACAAACAAAGCAAAAATAACACAAAGAAAAATAAAAACAAGATGATAATCAATTATTCCCTCCCCCAAACCTAATTGAGACATTATCCCTATTGTCTAAAAAGAAGAAGAAGAAGAGTTTAGAAGACAATACCTGATTAGCGTGGAATTGTCAATTGTATCTACATCTAAAAACAAAACTAAAGATTAAGATCTAGATTTATTCTACGCTTTTTGCCACGATCATTATCAGACCAGTTCAACTTGGAAAAGATAGGGTCAATTTTTGGTTCAAAGGCTAAGAGTTGGTCAATTAAATTATTGGCTGTTTTGGCAGTGAGGAAGATATCTTTTATTGGTTTTGAAAGAAACCTATTTCTTCTGACATTTTCAAGAAATACAAAAAGAAAATCAAAAAATCCATCAACATTAAATAATCCAATGGGTTCTGGTGAATGTTAAAGTTCGCCCAAGATATCACTGTGAATATTTCCTCCATCGTGCCCAGGCCACCTGGTAAAGCAATAAAGCATCAGCACGATTAATCATTTCAAAAAGTCTTTCAGACATACCTGAAACAATGCATTCCTCTTCGTTTGATTTTCCGATAAGATTTGCGTCTGCCAAAGGTTTTGGAATGATCCCCAAAACTTGACTGCCACCTTCATGTATGGCCTTTGAAATGTACCCCATCAGTCCAAGATTGCCACCGCCATATACTAAGTGCATATTTCTCTCTGCCATAACTCTACCCAACTCTTTTGCTGCCTCAACAAATTCTAGTTTAGATCTAGAACTAGTTCCACAAAACTCACAGATATTAATGACTCGTCTTCTTGAAGTTGCTTCTATTTTTTCTTTTACTCTCTCTAATCTGGATGTGTTGAAGAGAGCAATGATGAGCTGAATTTATAAATCATGAGAAAAGAGTGAGTAGTAATTGCACTAATACCTGCCAAATGACAATTATTAGATGAACAATAAAATAAATCATGAAAGTCAAAAAGTCTGGATCTTGTTGGCAAAAATAAAAGAAATCAAAACAGAAAAGTGAATCAAAATAATTATTTAAATACAAAGAAATCAAAATAATAATATGTACATGTAGTTGTGATTGTGGCTCATATCCTCCTCTGGTTTTACGTCCAGTAATGGCTTGAACGACCTCTATGGGTCGGGGATAGACTTCTCATCCAATTTTCTTATAAATTGGCAAACATGGTCTTTTAAAGTAATATTCCCGAGACTCAATTATTGTCTTTGTCTTTGAAATTGTGTATGTAAATTGTGAATCGCGTGATGAACATATCCACTAGGATGCATCTCAAGAGTCAATTATATGCCATCTAAAGACTCCTTACTCATGCCATCTCTAATGAATTTTATTTTATCTTCACGATTTTCAGACACCATTCCTAAAGAACGACAACGAGTGTTGTATGACCAACGTGCACGTCTATAACAAACACCTAATCATTTAGTTCTTCTTTACTTAACATAGGTGTTTTTTCCTAAACCAGACATAAATGAAATGAAAGAGTCAGATGACTCACCTGCCAAGCGAACTCGTGCTTTAATTACCTAATGAATATCACTAGGAATACCTTGGATCATAAGAAGCCTCATTCTTTCAATGTGTGCCTTGTAGAATTTCATTGGAGAGTTTTGAGGGAAAGAAGGAAATGCTTGTGAAGTTTTACGAGAGTTTCTTCCATCTTATCTTGTGACATTTCCTACAAAAATAAAACACAAAAATTAAAACACACAATACTTTAATATATACACATTGTGTGGGTTGCCACACTGCTAGCGCTAAGTTTAACGTCTTCAACCAGACATGATTGCCCGAAATGTTAGGCTGGATCGGCCAGTGTGAGACACTCTTTTTGATGCTCGGTGGGTCCTCCCTAACAGTGCTTGAAATATTGGCTGTTGACCTTGAATGTGTTGTTTGAGTTGGGGTTATGTAGCTCAACCACTACGTATAGTGTAATTTGGGTGATAAAAAATGGGTCTGACCATCGTGATTTCAGCTTGTCAGGGAAAAGTTTCAATCTTGAGTTGTATAATAACACTTGGTGCATTGGTTACAGTTTTCTACGCACTATTCTCTAATCATGCCACTTCTTGGTCTTTTCCTTGTACATCTTGGCATTTTCATATGCATAGAGACAAAATTCTTTCATTTCGTTCAGTTGGCGGAGCCCATTCTTTTCTGCTGTTTGTAAATCAAAATTGAACTTCTTCAATGCCCGGTATGCTTTATTTTCGAGTTCCACAGGCAAATGGCATGCCTTCCCAAACACCAGTAGATATGGGGACATTCCAATGGGCGTCTTGTAAGCTGTACGGTAAGCCCATAATGCATCATCCAATTTTCTGGACCAGTCCCTCCTTATAGAACCAACAGTTCGCTCCAGGATTCTTTTGATTTCTATTTTGGAGACTTCAATCTGACCACTTGTCTGCGGATGGTAGGCATTAGCAACTTTGTAAGTTACTCCATATTTGAATAGAAGTGCATCGAAGTATTCGTTGCAGAAGTGTGTTCCACCTGTTGCAGTTCTACGGTCCCGAGGATCGATTCAAGCATAAAAAAAAGTGCGAATACAATCAAAGAAGTCGCGGAATACTCACAATGATCGGTTGAGACGATACGGTGAAGAACAAAAAATTATTTTCTGCCCATTGAGAAGTCACAGCAGTCCACTTTCAGTCCTCCATGGATTCGGCCATTTTGGTCCTCCATTGATGCTCCAAGCTTCGTGATGTGATTCCATGCTCATGGGTGGACTTCCCTATCACCTTCGCATGACTTCGTAGTGTGCTAGCACTCTTGATTTTACAACATAATCATGACTTTGCTTCCCTTCATTGCTCACGGTTTTTCCCAGAAAACAGAACAAGAAATGCCCAAATGGGCGTGTGAGAGAGATGAAGAAGAAAGAGAGAAAGTGTTATGTGTGTTGGTGGCAAAAGTGTGTATCTAATACAAATTTTTAATTTTGCAAAATCAATTAATTGATTTCCAAAAAACAAAACAAATACCAAACATTTAAAATATATTAAACGTCAATCAAGCTTTCAAAAAGCTTTCCAACCACTTCCATCAAGTCACATCACTCAATCAATCAAGTGACAAGTTGTCACATCACTCAAAGTGACTAATGATTTGATGCTTGATGTGACCAATGATTTGACGCTTGATTTGACTTGCGTGCCGCATTCGAATTCGAAATGTGAATGCGCTCGCAAACAATCTCGGGCTCATGTTCGCTAATTCCAAATTAACGAATTTTTCGTTGCGATGTAATTAAATGATTATGCCTAGCGAAATCACTATTCATGTCGCTAACGAATTAATTCTAAATTAACTCGTTCGCCCGAATTAAAATCTAATTTTAATTCCGCGTCGAAATCCAATTTCATTTAATATATCGAATATATTAATTTATCGATTAATTCCAAATTAATCGATCTCTCTTTTTTATTGATATTTTATCCCAGATAAAATATCTCCGCAATTAATCTCAGATTAATTTTCTCTCTCATCAAATTAATCCCAGATTAATTAAAGTGTGAGTTATACGTCATCGGTGAATCTTCGGGAAGCGACCCATGAGATCCCCGGATATGTTGGCAGTAAATCGGTCGTCGGACTATCCGAACACGTAAGTACCTAGTACTACGTTTATACCGATTTACAAGACAAAGTTGGCTTCTAGCAAAGCGCCATGCCTACCCAATTCTCCAGAAATATCCTTACAAGAATATAGTGATCTATATCAGGCGTAGTATACATATTATTGTGTATGTTGATCCAGTATCGGATGTCACGTGCTAGGCCTGGGGCTGGAATTGTGTCTGCCCCGTACGAAGCACATGTCGGATGTCTGGTAACTAGTCTCTATAATCGGATATACATGACCTAGTCATAATATCCAGATAGCTGCAGTATATAAGAGAACCAGTCCCGTATCCTACGTGACCATCATCTCCATATGACTGGAGTGATACTTCCGTCTTGACATCACACCCAACACACTACGATTCTCAATATACCTAGCATAGGCGTACACAGAACCTGTTAAAGCCCTGGACGACCAAAACCAAAGTATATTGATTGTCGCAAGTATTAGCGGTGCAAGTCTCAGGTTAAGACCAAATACACCTACCCTGATTTCGGACTTCCATAGACATATAGTCATACTCCCAATGAAATTTCGAGGGGTCTATCCAGAGCGAAGCTGTTTCCCGTACCATCGGTAAAACACAACCTCCTATTACACTCATATGAGTATCCTATACCCAAATATATGATAACTATGTCGTTGTGCCCTCACAACGCGCACAAGTGTAATACTAGTCTTTTATGTATTTATCGATGTCCAATCTCGATAATATTCTGACTAGGGATATTTAATGATTTATCCTTCGTAGATTGATACTGTCTCATATCATTCTCAATCCAAGAACAAATCATAAGGACCTCCTATCATTTATACATCTTGGTGATCTAATCACAAATGATAAGAGAGCAATCTCCTTTGTCACATAGTTAATTTGTACAACAACACCATGATCTGTACAAATAGTGACGCTATGGGTCATAATTGTCGAACAATCTCCCACTTGGCCTATAGCCAGTCACTCGAGTGTCTTACACCCGAACTATGTAGGTTGGCTCAAACTGATGAGAAAAGGCTTTCGTCAGCGGATTTGCATGATTATCATCTGATGCGATTTATTCGATCATCACATCGCCACGATGTATGATCCGAACGAATCAGATGAATATCGAAGTATATATATGGATCGTTGATGAGACCATTAATTCTTTAGCATGTGCTGAAGCCTAGCTCAGCTGCTAACAAAACTATATCAATCTAATTAGATTTATTGTCGACCAAAATGGCTTCTATTGCTGCCTCAGCTGCAGCAATAACCCGCATTTGTTGTTTATTCGGTAACAGTATCTTGCTTGGAAGATTTCCAGCTCACTGTTCCGTTATTCAAACTTTATAGTACCATTTTTCGACTTGTTGTTTTTATCGGTTAGGAAACTTGCAGTAGTGAACCCAGTCACTTTAAGTTCTCCATCTCCATAGTTTTAAGATAGAATCCTTAGATCTCTAAGATACTAAGTATGTTCTTAATATCAATCCAGTGACAATCACTTGGATTGGCCTATTTGTGAATCCATATGCTCAAAGCGTATAAGACACCAGGACGCGTACATTTTTCAATGTACGAGTTCTTAGAGAGTATTAACAACCTTTAGATCTATCACAGTAGATCTTTATTCCTAGAGTAAAGGTTGTTTCTCCCAAGAATTCTACGGAGAATGTTCTCGAAAGCCAAGCTTTCGCCGCTTGTTTTTATGGGAATATCATTTCCAAGAAATGACATATTATCATTATTTTATAGGACATTATTGTCAGTGCGCTCCCACTAACCTCCTTATATACACAAGAATCATTTCGTTTTGAATTAAATCATAAACCATTATGATTACATCAAAACGATAATTCCAAGAACTCAATACTTGCTTCAATCCAAACATGGATCGAATAACCTGCAAACCTTGTTTGCTAGTTTTGGTACGAAAAAACCGTCAGGGTATTGTAAACATCCTCCAAAAGGTTTCCGTTTAAGGAAAGCAATTTTCCCGTTAAGCTGTCATATTTCACAAATGAAACATGCAGCATTAGCAAACATTAGCCAAATGGATTTACCGTGGCAACAGGTAAAATATTTCATTGTAACCAACACAATGTTGATAACGATACCTTTCCGCTAAAAGCCTAGCTTTATACGTTGGTATGTTGCCTTCCATGTATGTCTTCCTTGAAGACTTATATAGTACCAATAGGCACAATGCCTTACGGTACAACAACTAGTATCCAAACATAGTTGTTATACATGAAACCCATTTCGGACTCATGGCACTTTTCCATAATTAGGGAGTCGATACCTTGTATCACTTCCTCATACGTAGTCAGTTGGTATTCCTCAATAAGATTAACATCTTTATGAGGTGAGATCAGAAACCCATACCCCAGGTTATTTTCTGACTCTCTCTGACTTACGCGGTTCTTGTGTATTCGAAGATTACTGGTATAGTTTCATCCTTGATGAACTATTTATGTTCCATTAAGATTTGGTGCCATGAATGGTATTACTCTGATTTTCATCGAGTTTTACTATCCTCCCACTTACCACTGCATATAGGTATTCCTCTTAGGAAAAACGCATGGCGAGCAACAATTACATTGTTCTCTAGTGAGTTGTATAAGTACTATACTTTGGTATCCCTAGGATAACCTACAATTGGCACTTATCCAATTTGGGTTCAAGTTTGGTATCATCCAAACATATGCCTAGCATACCCAAATTATCAGGAATGAGAAACCCGGTTTCTTTCCCGTTCATATCTAATATGAAATCTGTCTAATAGATTTTTATGGAACCTTATTCAAAATAAGTTCTGCACTGTTTTACGCGCACTCATGATTAACCTTATCATGTCCAACAAAATTCGGTTTCTCTGGTTCGGACACACCGTCAGGATGACGTGTTCCGGGAGGAGTCCTCTTTGAAAGAATACTTTACTCTTTAAGTATATTAGAAACTTATTGCCTAAGTATTTTCCATTACGATCTTACCTTGACGGTTTAATACTTTAGCCGATCTGTTTCTTTATTTCTTGTCGAAAACTCTAAAAGTTTCCGATTTGTGTTCCAAAAGAAACACATAACCATAACGCGATGCCACATCCGTAAAGGTCACAAAATATTCATATCCACATCTAGCCTAGCTAGACATGGGCCCACTTGCTTCACTATGAACTAGGGCTAGCAGATCGGTGGCATTTACACTTTTACCAAGTAAATGTGTTTTAGGCACTTTGCCCAATAAACTAGATTCGTAGACTTTATTTGAATAGAATCAAATCAGTCCTAGTACCCACTATTCGAAAGTGTGGATATACGATTCTTGTTTAATTGTGTCCCAGACAACCATGCCACAATATGTTTCTTCTGATCTAATCAGTTTGAGCTATTTGTTTATCATTTTATATGTTTGAGATTTATTTATATTCAAAATATAAATAATGTTATTCACATCTAATGTGTTTATCTCAATATCATATTTATGTAATAAAACACTTTAGTGTTCTAGGATATAAAGGTTCACCCGCAGCGGGTTAAACACTGATTTAGAGATAATGTTTCTAGTCAAACTAGTTACATTATAACAGTTTCCTAATTTAAGTACACTTCCGAGGGTAGTTCTTAATCTTATGTATCTACGGTTAAAACAGCGACTTTCGTCCCGTTTTCAATTCGCAGATTAATCTCAACTGAAGTCAGTATCCTGCTCATAGCAGATTCTGAACATCAGTACATATTTATGTATCACACTAAGTATTTAAAATCCAATTTTAATACTAGTAGTAAACATATCTATGACAATCATATTTGAAGTTAGAGCCTTGCTCGTCTTCAATTCCTTCATGTCTGCTTTGTCCAAACGGCAGTCACGCTTCCGCGATCCCGTTTGTCACATTTAGGCAGATATTTTGGGATATGTCATTTATCTTCCCTGAAGATTATAATGATTTTGCCTTTGCCCTTTTCCACATTCCAGAAGCCTTTGGCCAAGCCTCAGGTTCCTAGAATATCGAAGTAAGGTGCGCCTTGCGCTTCTTGCCATATTGCAAACTTTGACTTTGTCTCATTGAGAATAGTCATTAACTCTCTAAGAGTTAAGTATTGCAATTGTACTTCTAAAATCTAAGTATAGATCTAAGAAGATCCTTCAATTTCATTATCATACTTTAAGGATATAATCCTTAGTTCTGATTAAGAAATTAATGAGTCTAATTTGACAAGCTTAATGGATTGAGCACTTAAGTTATCATCACATGAATCTTCCAAAGATCATGCTCTACTATTTGCTTAACTCCGGGCTTAGGCATAATATGTTATTTTATCAAATAAAGTAACTTATTAATTTTCAGGACCATCCTGAAACTTTATTCCCAATTTGAAAATTAAACCATTTAAATACACTTTCCCTAGGATTATGTTTTAAATGTCAATCTTTCAATTTTATCTTGATTCTAATAGTCCAACTATTTAATCAACGATTTAGGTACTATTTATTATAATGATTACTATAATCCAATTATATAATCAATAATAATTTAATAGGTTGAATACAGTCCAACTGTTAATTAAAACAACAATTTAAATATTAGTCCAACTAACATTTAATATATTTGACGAATGATATTTGATTTGAGCGCGTATGGCAAGTAATTAAACGAATATTGAAAATTTAATTCTTGCCTCCCACTATTTTTCGGCGAGCCTCTAACCCTATGTCGAGTAATCGGGAAACCGTGTTTCCTAGTGGGCTAGGATCCCGTTAAATATCACACAATCTTGACTTTGGCCAACAAATTGTATGATAATTAACTAGGTAGATCTCTACGATCAATTGGATCCAATCCAATTCCTAGATCCAGTAGGGGGACATCCAAGTCCGAAACACATATCTTATATATGCCAATATATCCAATATATTACCTAACATTTTTCCTCTGAATCAACTAAGCATTGGCTTTGGTACAACAAACTTAGTGATCCCAGTTAAGCGTGACCCATTGACAATGGAAAGCTTCGTAATCAATGTCGATGGACAAGAAGTGGTCTTGACTTTGGCCAACAAACCACAACTTGGACAAGACACCGATATGGAACAAAGCTCTCGTGATTCAAACACATCCTCGACGGACAAAGGCCTTGACTTTGGCCAACAAACCAATGTCAGTCTTGGATCTTGAGTAAGAATCACTCAATGGAAGGAAAAACGCTTAATATTTTTTGAAGGTTTTTTCGCGTGCAAATTGGCAACCAATTTATTATCTTTGTTAAGGTCTCATCATCATACACCCTTAAACATGCATTCTAAATACATATTAAAGCGCGTATAAATAAAATAATAATGATATGCAGATGGATACTTTACACATTGATCCTAGATCAAATCTCTCCATTTCCTCTCTCCCGCTAGCACAAGTATTTACTTCTACCCGTTACACTACACTTCTAAAGAAACCTCATTTACATTGAGGGGAATAGGTGAGAAGAGAAATACACAGAGTTGAGAGGTAATAGGCTGGACACGCAGGTCCAATTAATAAATTCTAAATTTATTACAACAATTTCTAAAATTGCCCCACCCATCTAATATCCCTATGATATACATTATTCATGCATCGCAACCATGTATTCACACAAGCATGTTATCAATCAATCTAATCAAATTAATTAATCTGATAATTAATGATCATCCAATGTTCAAACAACGATTTGATTTTGCGCGAGTCAAACTCGTTTTGCGAATAAGTACTCAAAGCACGAATTCTCGAATTAAATTAAACTACATAATTAAATCCAATTCAATTTGTATTTAATGCTAATTCGCTATTTAATTCCAAATTAAATATTACACTTTATTAATGAACCTTTACGACTTAAATTCCAAATTTAATCGTTACGGGTCTCAAAGCTCGATTAACGTCCAACATTAATTTAATTAAAGTCCAATGGGCTTTTAATTAATTTCTTTAAGGCGTGGACTTTTGGTCAACTTGGGTCAAACCAAATAACCAAAGCCCAATCAAAAAGTTACCCCATAAGCCTAGAAATCAATTTAGGCCCAATTAAATAATTAAGGTCCATTAGTCGCATTTGGGCTTTATGGAAGCGGTTTTGGGCCCAATTGGATCCAACCAATTTAGCCTAAACCCAACTTGGTACAACCAAGCCCAATAAGCCCAATAATAATATTTCAAGCCCAAATCTAATTTAAGCCCAAATAATTAAATTACAAAAAAAATCCAATTTCATAATTTAATTACTCAAAGTGCATTACAAAATTAATTACCCAAATCAATATTTCCAAAACACAAATTTGTACAATTAATCATACTTATCAACATCAATTAGTGTCCAACACATTTTGATCAAAAAATCAAACCCAATACATGCTACAAGCTCTCGGCAATGGAGGGGATTTTATGTCCAATTTAAATTCAATCCAAGTAAACATTAAATTAACATTCCCAATTGATTCCCAACTCATCCAATGAATCAAAAAATCAAAATTCCATGACATTAGGGCTTCTCTAGTTTTCGGCCAAGCCATAAAAATTGGGCAAATTTGTTCCAAACAATATTTCATCAAATTGATCTAATCAATCCTCAATTCAACAACATTTAAGCATACTAAATCATCCAATTTCATTAAATCATGCTAAAATACAATTTACCCAATTTCAACCCTAATATATTTTCATGCTCAACCTTGCTATGATACCATAGTTGGAGCTCTACGGTCCCGAGGATCGATTCAAGCATAAAAATAAGTGGGAATACAATCAAAGAAGTCGCGGAATACTCACAATGATCGGTTGAGATGATGCGGTGAAGAACAAAAAATTATTTTCTGCCCATTGATAAGTCACGGCAGTCCACTTTCTGTCCTCCATGGATTCGGCCATTTTGGTCCTCCAATGATGCTCCAAGCTTCGTGATGTGATTCCATGCTCATGGGTGGACTTCCCTATCACCTTCGCATGACTTCGTAGTGTGCTAGCACTCTTGATTTTGCAACAAAATCATGACTTTGCTTCCCTTCATTGCTCACGGTTTTGCCCAAAAAACAGAACAAGAAATGCCCAAATGGGCGTGTGAGAGAGATGAAGAAGAAAGAGAGAAAGTGTTATGTGTGTTGGTGGCAAAAGTGTGTATCTAATACACATTTTTAATTTTGCAAAATCAATTAATTGATTTCCAAAAAACAAAACAAATACCAAACATTTAAAATATATTAAATGTCAATCAAGCTTTCAAAAAGCTTTCCAACCACTTCCATCAAGTCACATCACTCAATCAATCAAGTGACAAGTTGTCACATCACTCAAAGTGACTAATGATTTGACGCTTGATTTGACCAATGATTTGACGCTTGATTTGACTTGCGTGCCGCACTCGAATTTGAAATGTGAATTCGCTCGCAAACAATCCCGGGCTCGGGTTCGCTAATTCCAAATTAATGAATTTTTCGTTGCGACGTAATTAAATGATTATGCCTAGCGAAATCACTATTCACGTCGCTAACGAATTAATTCTAAATTAACTCGTTCGTCCGAATTAAAATCTAATTTTAATTCCGCGTCGAAATACAATTTCGTTTAATATCGAATACATTAATTTATCGATTAATTCCAAATTAATCGATCTCTTTCTTTTATTGATATTTTATCCCAGATAAAATATCTCCGTAATTAATCCCAGATTAATTTTCTCTCTCATCAAATTAATCCCAAATTAATTAAAGTGCGAGTCATACGTCATCGGTGAATCTTCGGGAAACGACCCATGAGATCCCCGGATATGTTGGCAGTAAATACGGTCGTCGGACTATCCGAACACGTAAGTACCTAGTACTACGTTTATACCGATTTACAAGACAAGGTTGGCTTCTAGGAAAGCGCCATGCCTACCCAATTCTCTAGAAATATCCTTACAAGAATATAGTGATCTATATCAGGCGTAGTATACATAGTATTGTGTATGTCGATCCAGTATCAGATGTCACATGCTAGGCCTGGGGCTGGAATTGTGTCTGTCCCGTGCGAAGCACATATCGGATGTCTGGTAATTAGTCTCTATAATCGGATATATATGACCTAGTCATAATATCCCGATAGCTGCAGCATATAAGAGAACCAGTCCCGTATCCTACGTGACCATCATCTCTATATGACTGGAGTGATACTTCCGTCGTGACATCACACCCAACACATTACGATTCTCAATATACCCAGCAGAGGCGTACACAGAACCTGTTAAAGCCCTGGACGACCAAAACCAAAGTATATTGATTGTCGCAAGTATTAGCGGTGCAAGTCTCAGGTTAAGACCAAATACACCTACCCTGATTTCGGACTTCCATAGACAAATATTCATACTACCAATGGAATTACGAGGGGGTCTATCCAGAGCGAAGCTATTTCCCGTACCATCGGTAAAACACAACCTCCTATTACACTCGCATGAGTATCCTATACCCAAATATATGAGAACTATGTCGTTGTGCCCTCACAACGCGCACAAGTGTAATACTAGTCTTTTACGTATTTATCGATGTCCAATCTCGATAATATTCTGACTAGGGATATTTAATGATTTATCCTTCGTGGATTGATACTGTCTCATATCATTCTCAATCCAGGAACAAATCATAAGGACCTTCTATCATTTATACATCTTGGTGATCTAATCATAAATGATAAGACATCAATCTCCTTTGTCACATAGTTAATTTGTACAACAACACCATGATCTGTACAAATAGTGACGCTATGGGTCATAATTGTCAAACACCACCATCGCTGATGATTGCTTGAGGTGTTCCAAAGCGAGTGAAAATATTTCTCTTAAGAAATTTTAATACCACTTTGCATTTATTTGATGGCAGTGTTGTTGCCTCTACCCATTTGGAGAGGTAGTCTGCTGCAACTAGAATGTACAAGTTTCCATATGATGGAACAAACGGTCCTATGAAGTCAATCCCCATACATCGAATATTTCTACTTCGAGGATGCTTTGGAGAGGTCCTTCATTTCTTTGTGAGATATTCCTTTTCTGCTGGCACCTGTCACATTGAAGAAAAAATGCATGAGCATCTTTAAACAATGTGGGCCAGAACAGACCTGATTGCAGCACTTTGGCTGTTGTCTTGTCTCTGCTGAACTTTCCGCCATATGGTGAGGAACGACAGTGTTGGACGACACTATTTATCTCCTCATATGGTACACAACGCCGAAACAACTAATCAACACATCTCTTGAATAGGTATGGTTCATCCCAGATGTAGTGCTTGACTTCACTAAAAAAACTTCTTCCTTTGCTGATGTGTCCATTCCAACGGCCACTTTCCTAATATAATATAGTTCACGTAGTTAGCATACCACGAGATTTCCTGATGCTTGATGACGAACAATTTTTCATCTGGAAATGTTTCATTGATTGTCAACTCATTGGCAGTTGTACCTCCATTTTCTAGCATCGACATGTGATCTACCACTTGATTCTCTATCCCCTTCCTATCTCAGATTTTCACATCAAATTATCACAGTAAAAGCACCCAACAGATCAATCTGGGCTTGGCATCTTTCTTTGAGATCAGATATTTGATGGCTGAATGATCTGTGTAGACCATCACCTTGGGACCCACAAATACGAACGAAACTTGTCAAAATCTAATCCTACTGCCAGGAACTTTTTTTCAGTTATTGTGTAGTTGAGTTGTGCCTCATTCAATATCTTGCTGGTGTAGAAAATGGTGTGAAAGACTTTCACCTTACGCTGTCCCAGGACCGCACCCACTGCAAAATCACTCACATCGAACATTACTTCAAAAGGGAGCGCCTAATCTAGTGCTACTATGATGGGAGCAGAAACCAACTTATGTTTCAAGATCTCATAAGGCTGGTGGCATTCTTTGGTGAAGTGGAATGACATGTCTTTCTCTAGTAGATTTCATAATGATTTTACAATCTTGGAGAAATCTTTGATGAATCTCCGGTAAAATCCTACAAGCCCTAGAAAGCTTTAGATCCCTTTGACAGATGATGGTGGAGGTAGTTTTTCTATCGCCTCAATCTTTTCTTTGTCTACCTCAATTCCTTTCTGAGAGATCCGATGTCCCAAGACAATGCCTTTATGCACCATGAAGTGGCATTTCTCCCAATTCAGTACCAGGTTAGTGTCTTCACATCTTTGCAATACTTTTCCCAGATTGTGCAAGCATTGATCAAACGAACCCCTGAACACTGAATAGTCATCCATGAAGACTTACATGCTTTGTTCCAACATGTCTGAAAAGATGGCCATCATGCATCGTTAAGCTGCAGTTTCCTGTAAATGGATAAAGGCATTAAGTTAATACTAGCATCCAAGTCACATAAAGCCTTACCAAAATAGTGGTTTCTGATGGTGCAATGAATGGTGAAACTGAAAGGATCCTTCAATTTTGGGGGGGAGCTTCCTCTGAATGATGGCGTTGTATTCTTCTGAAAGTGCTACAGTTTCGTAGTCACCTAATTTTCATTTGCTTGAAAGAACATCTTTCATGAATTTGATATAACTGGGCATCTGCTCCAATGCTTCTGCAAATGGAATGTTGATGTGCAACTTTTTGAATATCTCCAAGAATCGAGCGAATTGCTTATCCAACTTGTTTTTTCTGAAGACGCTGCGGAAAAGGTGGTGGTGGAGTTAATTCTTCCATATCATTTTCTTTTGACTCCTTATCTCATGTTTTTGGTTCTTCTTCATTGTTTTCCTTCATCGTTGTGACTTCCGCATTAGAAGCTGTGACTGCAACATTTTTGTTGATTATAGTGTCGTTATTCAATGTGATAGCTTGGCATTGTTCCCTTCCTCTGCTCTTTGGATTTGGTTCTGTGTCGCTTGGAAGGTTGCCTTGTGGTCTATAGCTCTGAGCATTAGTGAGATGTCCCATTTGATTCTCCAGTGTTTTCAGAGATGCTGCTTGATTTTGAACCACAGCTGCTAAAGCGTCGTATTTGGCTTATTGCTTTTTCACCTGGACAAGTACATCTTCTATTCCTTCCTGCTTTTCATACCCATGTCCTTTATTTTACTGTTGGAATCCAGGTGGTGGATTGTTCCATTCATTTGGTATCTGCCCAAAAGTGTTGCTCCATGCAAAATTGGGATGATTCTTTTATCCTTGGTTGTAGGTATTGGAGTAAGGATTATTTCATTGTCTATTGAAGTTGCTGACGTAGTTCACCAACACATCTTAGAGGTTGTGAGATTCTGCCTCTGGCCCTCCTCCATATAATGCACTTGTAGATCCATTAACTTGCATGCTAAGAGTTTCCAAGCATTTGCAGATTTGATCTAGTTTGGCATTTACAGCTGAGTTGGCCCATGCTTCGTGGATTCCTGCTACTCGATGAACCATATTCCTCTCCGTTGGCCACAATGAGTTGTTGATGGTCATTTCCTCTATTAAGTCCCAAGCTTGATCTTCTCCTTTTGCCATTAATGCTCCTCCAGCCTAGCATCTAGTGTAGTTCTCATCAGTCCAGAAAACCCATTGTAGAAAGTTTGGACTTGTAGCCACTTTGCAATCTCATGGTGAGGACATTTTTGGAGCAATTCTTTATA
This sequence comes from Zanthoxylum bungeanum, assembly GCA_019454045.1. NCBI lineage: Eukaryota > Viridiplantae > Streptophyta > Magnoliopsida > Sapindales > Rutaceae > Zanthoxylum > Zanthoxylum bungeanum. The sequence goes on along the minus strand of SKCR01018024.1, from coordinate 29,084 downwards.
TCTTTCACATACGTCACATATGGATTCTGAGTTGTGCTGCACAAAAGATGTGATATCATTTGTCAACTTTGTTGTTCTGGCTGGGGGAAAGTATTTTGCAAGGAACTTGATGGCAAGATTATTCCAAGTGGTTATGGAACCTGCTGGTATTGAATGAAGCCAAGCCTTAGCTCTGTCTTTCAAGGAATAAGGGAATACACGTAGGCATATTGTTTCTTCTACCCCTCGGTTGTAGTTGAATGTGCCACAAACTTCCAGCAAGTTGCTGATGTGGGCATTGGGATCTTCAATTGCACTTCCCCTAAATTGGAATGATTGCTGTATCATTTGAATTCATGTTTTGATGTCACAAGTATTTACAGGTAGGGGTGGAAGTACAAAACATGATATGAAGCCGTCAACCACCAGAATTATTCTATCTCGAATGGGAATTAGTGGTGCTACCTCCAAAGGTTCAGGTTTTTTATTGTTCATGTTGAGCAGTGCTTCTTGATCTTCTCGCATTTCCCTTCTCAACTGTCTGATAGTTCTTTCAATTTCTGGGTCAAGAGGATGAATTTCAAAGCTTCTGCTTCTTCTCATGTAGTGTCTGAGAACCTGAAACACAAGAAACAATGAAAATAAGTAAAATTTTTAGACACAAGTAAGATATTTAGCTTCAAAATTAATAATAAAAAAATAAGTCCCCGGCAACGGTGTAAAAAACTTGATCGGCGGAAAACACACGCAAGTGTACGTACCGTACAAGTAGTATAAATGTATTGATCCATCGAGGACTTATCACGTATGCTATTAATTATTGAAACTAAATTCCTACAAGCATCTAAATTGATTGTTGGTTGGATGGTGTTTTTACCTAAAATAAACAAGTAAATAAAACTAAGGTAGATTTCAAGATGAATTAATGATATGAAATATCCAGAGTTGTGAATCCTACCAATATTCTTCTAAAGATGAGTTGATTACCTTATACTTATGTAATATGTCAGTTTATTAACATGGAACATGATGTATACATAAGCCTCTTACGATAGTCAAATGCAAATATTCAAAGTTATTTAATTAACTATATTCCTATGTTAACTAAAAAACCCCAAATTCATTAAGTTTAAGTTCCAATTGTGGTTACACCCGGCCTACAGGTATATTCCTATCCGGGAGGGAAATCCCATAAGTGAGATCGTGTGTTATTGAATCTACGGCTAAACCTAAAATATCTTTTCCAAGTTCATTTTAAGTTTATCTAATCAATCTTATTGGTGAACAATCAACAAGAAGCATTAAGAACTAAACTCAATAAATAAACTAAAACATCACACAAGACATAAGATAAGTCAACTTATAAAATCATTGATATTGGTTTTCATAACAACCCTAGACAATGTAATTAGTTACAACACATACCTATGATTACTAAATAAATAAATAAACAAAACATCATGAAACAAGTTGAAAACTAATAAGTAAAAATTACAACAATGAAATAAAATATTGGAGTTAGGGGATCCATATTTAATATTTCAAAATTAGAAATCTCTCTTACTATAATATATAAACTGTCAATTTTAACCGATTAATTTATTTCATGAATTAATTATATTAAACCCGACCATAAAGGAGGTGATACCAATTTTCCAACGTCCAACCGACCATATAGGCGGTAACAAAGTCATATAAAATCGACCATGTAGGCGGTAACAAGGTTATCATGTAAACCAACCATATAAGCGGTAACTAAGTCTTTTATGTGAAACCGACCATAAATACGGTAAATAATTAATCCAGATTAAATTAAATATTATATTATAGTTTATATATTATAAAAAAGGAGATTGATCTAACTTATTGTATTAAAAGTTTCACCATAACCCCAGCAAAACGAGATTACCTACTCATGCTTTGAATAAAAACACACAAATTTTTTTACTAAAATAAAAAGTAAATACAAGAGAACTTAAATAAACACACAAGATTCTCTCTTCTTAGTATTCCATAGAAATTCCCCAGAAGAGAGTATGAATTTTACAACTAATATGGGCTGTTATTTATAAACTTCAAAAATATATTGCGTCGCGATGCGTAAAGTCCTGCGCGCGACGCACTGAGATGCGGACACGTGTACGTTGATTTGACTTAGCGTCACGACGCCAAAGGCTTGCACGTCATGACGCGTTCATGGTAAATTCTAATTTTGCCCTTTTTTTATCCATTTTTCATCATTTTAGCCCCGAGTTGATTCCATTGAGTCTCGATCTCTTATTTATCTGCAAATCAAATAAAAACACATCAAAACGTTCACAAAACGCGAGAAACTATTCAAAATATTAAGTAAAATTGGCGGTAAATATTGATATATTTTCCGCTCATCAACTATATATGATAGAGAGTTCCACTGGTTTTTACTACTGGTTAAAGCTAAACACAAGAAAGATGAGATTTAGGATTCATTGCCTGATGTCCAGAAAATACAAGCAAGACAAAATCTGGTCGAAATGATTGTAAGTACTTATTTTTAATTATTGTAACTCATACTTATTTTGCATCTATTAATGAGTGGTTTAATCAATGTTTTATTTATAGCTAAAAACATTAGATGTAGTATTTCATGTTGAAATGATGGCTATATCTTCCTAGTGATTAACTTTCTCTAATTTTCCAATCTCACCAAGCTGTAGCATCCTTGTACGGCCAAATGGTTATGATTGTGGAGTTTACGTTTGTAAATTTATGGAAGATGATGTCGTCATAAACAACAAAGATTATGTGGTATGCAATCAAAATTTATATTATTAAGTATTTAGTCATTTTTTTGATTGTAAATGACGAAATGTGTTTGACCATGTTTTTATTTTAGGCCTATAAAAGTCTGAGTTAAAATTAATGATATGGTTTTGTAGCTTCACGAATATAATGGAATACATTCTACAGGTACTATGCATGTACTAGTTGACAGAATATGTATGACATTCTCTCTATAAAATGTATGTTGATGAATATTTTTGGATCTGCAGGTTGAAATTAATGAATGTTTTCGGAATACATTCTACAGGTTAAAATTAATGAATGTTTTTGGAATACATTCTACAAGTACTATGCATTACATTTCATATGAAAGAATGTTTACATTGTAATTGTTACTCAAAATATATCCATTTGGCATTACAAAATATATCCATTACAAAGAATGCTTGCATTGTAATTGTTGCTTAAAATATATCCATTTGGCATTAGAAAATATATCCATTACAAAATATAACAAAATGTCTACATTGATATTGTTCATGATTCCATTTTAACTTATAAGTTTACATGAGGCCACTAGTTGGAATATTCATTTGCGCTCATCTCAATACTTGTGTTCGATATGCCATGTCTTATATCAAATGTAAAACCTGAAGTATATGATAGAGATGAAAAATCATTATCAACTGTTCCATTATAACTATGGACACCAATACTCTATTCACTTGAAAAATATGAAATATATGACGGAGATGACACAGTACCACCAACTAGTTTATTATTTGAAGGCATTATTGGGTAAATACGTTTTGTATGGCCTGTCTGTTCAGATTTACTGCACAATAATTTTTTCGAACTAATTTTCTTAATACCATCTTTGGTCTTCACAATTTGTCTAGAAACTTGGAACCCCCATTGTTTAATAGTTTGGCGGCATGCCCACAACCACCCAACAGCTCAATCTATTTTGTTAGTCTATCAACCTCTTCTAATACTTGTCTGCATGTCTTCTCATTCTTAGAAGCGAACATATACAAATCGTTATATGTTTCTGCCAATTAGCCGAATCTAACAATTTTTGAAAATTTCTTATCCAGATGTGGTGTTTTTGCTATCACATACAGTTGATGAGAATTATTAACAGATTTCATCCAATGGGAAACAATCAAAGTAGGCAATAATTGAACCATGGACTCTAAATTTTTAACATGAAAAATATGTTTACATGCAATACCATAAGACATTCAAATTTCCTTCAAATGGTATACGTTCAGTCATTATAAGTGCAACCTCACCATGAATCTCTTTTTGAACCCATTGGAATACTTGCCTTGTGTATATCTCAGAAGCATGGTTTTCGATGTTGTGCATGTGAATCGTGAGTATAGGTACAGTGTGATCGACTTAAACTCATCTTTTACCTTAGTATGTCAAATGCTATATAATACATGAAGTGTTTGCCTAATGAAATCATATAATTTCATCTTGTGTTGGAAGAATCGCGACAAGTAGCTATTGAGGCTCTCATACCTTTGTTTGGTTCTCATTGATGCGAACAAAGTCCCATACAAGTGTAAGAAATGATTTCCTGCGCGGCGGAAGCATGTTAGGCACCGGAATCAACTTTGAAATTTTTTCTGCCTTTGCCCCTTTTTAGCCGAAACTGTCCATCTTCTTTGGACTTATTTTGCTTATGTTTTTGATGATTTTTCCAGCCTCGAAAAGCAACCCAAAAAGTGGACTGCTTTGAACATCGAAAACACATGCATACAACTCACTATTTTTATGCTGGCTGTTTACTGATTTTTCTGCCACTGTTTTGGACAAAATAATGACTCCATAGCAATCCCAAAATGTCCATAAAATAGTCATTTGTGTTCTCAAAAATTCTGAGAAAAATCACAACATAAACGGAACACTAACAAGTGTTTAAGTGGCGTCAGTGATTCAAGAAGGAGAGGAAAAAGGTTTTTCATCAACACCAATTGATCCTCTATGCTATGACTCGTTACCAATAAAAATAATAGTCAGCATGACTCACCAAATAAATCCCTAAACACTTTAGGAATTAAGAGTATAAATACTATTTTTTTTCTTTTTTTCTTATTCATTTTTCTTTCAACTATTGAGAGAAAAATGAGAACAAAGATGGATAGGGTTTTTCCAAGTGAGAGATAGCATAGAAGATAACCATTTTTCTTTCTATACTTAGAGTTATTAAGTTTTCAAAATAAGACAAACCATAAGCCATTTTACTTGTGATTTTCGGCCACCATCAATTTGTAACAACAATTTGATTTTATTTTTAGTGTCTCAATAATGGCATTAATATATTGTCAACTAAATAAAATGTAACTACTAATTTTATAATGATGAGTTTTAAAATCAAATATTTAAACTCATTCATCTCCAAAATTAAATATATTAAATTATAAAATATAATGTAATAATTATAAATTTTTTAATAGATTGAATGATTATCTCATAATCATTTATTTAATGAAAATCTTATATTAAATTTAACATAAAGTCTTATGTGTGATAAAATACATTATTAATTACATTAATAATAATAATATATGTGAGTTTATAATTAGACTATCCAATTATATTTATTTTTCTATATATTGTCGAGTTAGCACGATGACCAAATAGACCTACAGTTCCGAGCTCCAATAATCCCAGAATATTAATTAAAATTTTTAATTAAATATTCTGAATTATTAACTTCAGGTTATTCCACTCAAAATCCAAAGATGCACTCTCGCTGCCATAGATAAATAATAAAAGTCGAACTACGTCGGTGTCCATCGATATAGTCATTACATACAGATTGGCTCTTCACGAGTATCTCATAATTAGAGTCGGGTCAAAATGTCAGTTATACCCCTCTAATTATTTTTACCTTAAATACCATTTTTTCTCTAATGAACGATTCATTCATAACTATTATGAATATTAATCTTTCTATTCGCAATAGAAAAATTTGAGCGCTTTAATCATCCAAGTATCAAATCAACCCCTTAAGGAAGATACTCATCTTTTTCTCGTAAGAATGAGTGAACTCCATATTTATGTAAAACGTCCTCAGTTACACACCAAATCATTTCTCCAAAACACGTAGCTATTGGTCGGGATTTTTACACCAACCTCACATTTGTAAATAAAAAGACATACTCTATCATGTTGGAGTTCTTAGTATACTCAGAATTCAGATCAATCCATATATGATCATCAAGTAGATTGAAATGAATTTCTTTATTTAACGGATATTATAAGAAATTCATTTCTATCTAGGTCCAGTCCTATATGATCAGATCATACAAGGTGCCTCCATTCTCGTGTCACCATATGGACGATCTCGGATCCAGGTCACCATACATTTATCTAATGAACCGCAGCTATGGATAAACCATAAACAAAGTATATGTTTTGTTTGCTCTCTATAAACTATTTTAGATTATTAATTTCATATTTAAATCATCTTGTGTATGACACTCATACACTAAATTTAAAAGCACATAAGTAATCAATGATAAACTAGATAATATACAATATGCGATTTAAATCAAAAAAAAAATTATAAATGAATAATGCATCTTTTATTTTATAATAAATAATTTCGTTTACATATTACATGAAGCTCTAGGGCATATATCACAATAGCAAGTATGCCTCTTCCCATTTCCCACGCTTCTCATACATCTTTTGTACCCAATCATTTTGTTGCATGTGTAATTCAGACTCAAGTGTGAACCATTTCTTGTCAAATTCATCAACAGACATGGAATCTAACGTTAAGTGTCGAAATTTTTAGGTGAATACACTATTTTATATATTTACATGTGCATTTCTTTCAAGATGCCAAGAACGCAACCGATGAGCACAATCAATCATAACTGTCTTAATAGCCTTTGACATTAGCTTGTCGCCATCCGTAATGTCACTATTAGGCTTATTTTGCATAAGAGTGGGGAATATTTGCAGTAACCATGTGTATGCATCTACGTTTTCATCTGTGAGTAATGCGAATGCAAACACAATGGTTCGTCAATGGTGATTAACACCAACGAGAACCACCAATGGTTTATTATACGTATTTTTTTATAAGTTGCATCAAACGTCAAAACATCCCCAAAATATTCATAGTCATATCGAGAAACACTTTCTATCCAGGATAAATTACGCAATCTGTTTTCTCCATCCAATGTATACTCATATTATATGCCAAGATCTGAATTAGCCTTTGTAGCTATGTAGGCAATGGCAGCTTCAGTACATGTAGCTACACGTTTAACAAGACGTCTCATGTCTAGTTGGTTATGTAAGTCCTTACCCATGAAGCCAACTTTATTGAAACCTCCAACTTGGTCAGACTTGTAGTCTATGAATTGGTAGACTTTAACACCAACTTGTCTGAAAGCCTTTGCATGGGCCAAATCAGATTCATTTACACGATGATGGGAAAGCAAAAGTTTTGTCTCATATACTATAGCCAACTCATAACTGTCTTGATCAATGAATTTTGTCACCACATATTTACCTTATGCTTGGTTTCACTTGATTCGAAACATAGCTCGACACCTATTATGTTCAATAGCTCTTGGTTCTCTCAGTCTTTCAGTTCTGTTAATGAACTTTTAGGACCTAAAACCTTATCCAGAACAAACCCATGAAAGGATAGACACTTGTCCAGTACGAATATTAAGACAATGATCATCTGTTCTAATAAAAAATCCAACCGATTTAGCATACTTGTTATATCATGTCTCAACATCTTCAACGAAATCAAACTGTCTGCCAACTAGTGAATTATACGACATGTTTCCAGATGTAGTAGAGGGTGTGGCATAAATATATCTCCAAGTTATTCATTAGCTTGTGAAGGAGATGATTAACATATGCCACTCATAGATTACAACTCATGGCCATCAATAGAGCTGTCAGTGGTAGGGGAAATTCTTATGTTGAGATGTCTTCATTGAGGTCAAAACCCCAACTAGAAATGCTACTTATGTTGCTTCTGAGAAACATGAATCTAGTTGAGAGAATATGTGTTGTGTATGAGTATATTGTGCCATATGTTTGGGGTTGTTGTGGTGAATGAAGAGAAGTTAATTCAGACGAAACAAGTAGTTGGGTGTTCGTGAAAAGGGATGAAGAATAAGAACAAATTAGTGGAATAGGCTTCAAATTTTTGTGGCCCTATATTTTTTTATTACAATGTAATATTGGATTGTACTAGGCCCAATAGAAAATATATTTAATTATAAATTAAAAACTATAAAAATAAATAATTAATTATTATACTAAGACATGAAACATACAATTTGAAGCATTACACATGATAATTAAGGTAATAAACATGCCAATTTTGCCCAACAACACTTAATCATTAACATGAAAATTTTGCAAAAACATGCAAATATGTGCATTGCACTTGTAATTTATGGCAACAAACATGTAAATATTGGCCAACATGAAATTTTATAGCATGAATATGAATTTATACATTTAACATGAAAATTCAAGCAAAATATATACAAATGTGAAGTGTCATGCCTTTTTTCATATATAATGCCCATAATTTCATATTAATGCTAAATACTTATAGCATATGTGATTGATTTCAAATTTTTCCTTTTCTAAATTTCAAACATGAAAATATGACAACGAACACGATGACTAGGCATTAAAGATGAAAAAATAGGCACTAAACATGAAATTATTGCCCAACAAAGATTAAAAAGAGCTCATTTTCATTTTCTATGCCTTTATTATCATGTTTTATTCATAGATTTACGTGTTAATGCTTTGAAATTTTAGCACATTAAACTTATTTGACATTTCACACGTGTCTAAATTTCAAATATGATAATTTTGATAATAAATTTGAAAAGATAGCCAATAAACATGAAACTTTGATCAACAAATATACAATAATTCATAACGTGAAATTGTTTAGCATTAACATGAAATTTGAGCATTTAACATGAAATTTATGACAACAAAAATACAATTATTGCCAAACCTCAATACAATTAACATTAAATATTACCATTTAACATTAAATGAATTTTCTCTTATTACTATTATTTTTTTGAAATATTATATTGTTTAAATAATATATTTTTTTAATATTTTTTCAATATTTTTATTATATTTAATGGGTATTTGGGCCAACCGGTTGGTGCCCAAAGATCTCTATAGTTTGGCTGGATAGCTTTGGAGACTCGCTGGAATGTGCATCTCCAAAGCAAATATACCTTTGGTACCAATACCGAGGGTACTATAAACACGCCTTAATAAATAAAGATGAAAAAATAAAAGAAATAAATCGAGAAAATGGGACGACGAGAGCTTGTGTAATAATATAATACGCCATCGACACTGATGCATCAGCATGGTGGCAAAAGAACACACATTATCAAAATCACACCGTCAAATCACTCGATCTGAATTTAAAACAAGTAGAAAAAACTTATGTTTCTCACTGATTTTTATAAAAAAATATAGCCTCAAAATTTAAATTCAAAACTTGACAATCAAATTTTAAATCATTTACTATCAAATTACACCCATGGAGCAAAATTTTTGTTCTTGCTAACTCCGTTTTCATTACTACTTCAAAAATATAAGCTACGTTTTAACCATTAATTTTTAATAATAGTTGTCGATTCAAAGAAAGGAATGACTGTGGGGTTCAGATTTAAAATTTTCTATTATAAAGAAAAATAACTGCTCATTTTCTCTCTGTTTTTTCCGCTTTCATTTTAGGCCCCATCTATACTACTAGAAGAGTATTTGGTATCATGGAGTTAAATATTTCATTTTTATCATTAAACATGCAATTTAAATCCTTAAATATATAAATTCTATTAATAAATATAATTTTTTTCAAAACATAAAATTAATTACATACTTATTTATAGAGTTTATATGTTTAAAAATTTAAGTTAAAAATTTAATTCTGAAAATTAGATGTTTATACCAAAACTATTTGATCCTAAGCCATGTTAACGTGTAGACTAGCATCTACGTTAGAATTACAAACGGGACAGGAACCAATGAGACTGGACCCACAAACCGTACAAAGACTCAAGTGCCTGCATGGTAACAGCAACACGCTCGACTCCATCTCCCCACACCGTCGGCACATCCTAAAACCTCCACCACCACCACCACAGCGTACCTCCTTATCCTGCGCACTCTCCGCTGCTAACGTGCACCTCCAAAAGTCACTACTCCCGCAGCTCGACTCTGCATCATCCTCTTCCGCCGGTGCTGCCAACGTGGCATCGCCGCAGTCATCTGCCACCGCGCGTGCCAACGCTTGTTCCAGATTGCTGCGTAGAGTTTTGGCTGTCGCCTCGTTCGTTTGAGCCATGTCTCTCCATATTTGATTCTCAACGTATAAACTTTTTACTCTTTCTTGAAGAACCCAATTGAGTTTCCCCATTCGCTGAATCTCTTCGCCTTTTTCCTTCAATTTCTTGACGACTCCACCTTGGATTGCTGATATTAACATTCTTGACTGTCTCTTCCTCTGCTCTTGAAGTTCTAATCTTACTTTCTCCGTCTGCAAAAACATTTATAACCCATCAGGAAGTTTTGAAAATAAAAAATAATAAAAGAGGAACAAATTAGAAGTGAAAGAAAATTCTTACGTGTTGGGAAATGTAACGGTCGATTTCGGACTGCTGTTGTTGCAATGGAAACAGGATAACATTTTGAAAGACATGAGGGAAGGCATCAAGGTCGATGATTGAATCTCGTTGCCTCTTTCTTGGTGCAGGAATATTGTACGTGAGGCCACTATCAGTTTTGTCCGAAATCGGAGTGAAATCCAAGTTTCCATAGAACGGTGACAGAATTTGGTCAGGAATTATTGGTTCAGAAAATGGAATAAAAGAATCCATCTGTGTGATTTGATTTCATAAAATTTCTGCAAATAACAAAACAAAAAACCCCACATCAAAAATTGAGTCAAACAGGGGGGGGAAAATCAAATCATAGAGATTCAGGAATAATATGAAAAACAATACTTGTGTGAGATTATTTGTGAAGTTGCTTCTACTGCCATGAAAACAGAAAAGCAAAAAGATGTGCGATTTTTTTGATGCGGGATTTTGGTTTTAAGGGAGAACGAGGAGGAGATGATGATTTAAGAGAGAGAGAGAGAGAGGGGGGTGGCGAGTGGGAAGTTCCAATGGACGAAATTGGCTTATTTAGGCTTCGGTTTTTGTTGGAGAGATAGAAAGTCAATGTCTTCCAGATAAAGAGAATCTTTACGACATAACTTTTAGGAAAATAAAATTAGTGGTAAAATAATAAATTTCAATTTATGATAAAAATATTTTATTATTAATAATTTTCAATTTATTAATAATAAATTATTTCCCCTAATTTTATTTCGTTTTCTTCTCGACTATTGTTCGATTATCTCGGGACCATCCACACTGCATTGCGAGATTGCCACGTCATTAATATGCTACCATCGAACAGTGAGCAAGAGCGATGCGAACGTGACCATCGCACGGGGCCCATATGACACACTTGTGAGGTATGCTTGCTGGTAGGAATGAGAGAGTAGGAAAAAATTTAAGAATGTATATCATTTTTTATTTTTTTATGGAGATGTCTGTGTATTTACGGACAAATGGGTGATTGATTGGATGGGAAGGTCTGATCTGATTTATATACCATTTCTATTATGAGATTTTTTTTAATTAGCTTTTTGTTAATAATTAATAGAAAATTATTTAAAAAATCATTTAAAGCATAACTAATTCTATAAAATGACAAAGCTCCTAATGAATTTCATAAATATTCCTAATTTTTTAATATTCTTTTTATTTATTTTAAAGTATAGGTATAAGTTGATTTTCACTATATTTATATACCTAATTAATATTCATATGGTTTTGAATACATGTTTACAGTGTATAGTCATGTTTATAATTTTCAATCCATGTTACCGTTTTCAGATTATGTCTACAGTTTATAATTCATGTTTACATTTATAGTTCGTGATTTTCAGTTACAATACATGATTTTTAGTTTATGTTTCAAGATTTACCAACGTTTTAAGGATCAAGAATTACATGCGTTAATACATGTTTTACGTTGATAAGTTTTCAAGCTTCGGGTAAATTAATATTTTCAAGTTAAGTCTACATTCGCATTATGACACTTGACCATGATTTTACAAGTTTGTGCTTCACTATTTTATATATAAGCAACTTCGTTTATACATGCTATGTAATTTTATGTTCTTATTTTTCAGTGTTCACTCACTAGGTCATTTATGCTACTTACCCCCACCACTCAGTTTTTGTGTTTGTAACATTCGGTGAACCTGACGACTTGTACGGTACCAGAGTCTGACGACTATTACAATTCAGAGGTATAATACTTAATATAAATCATGTTCAAGCAAGTACGTGCTCATAAAATTGCATTTGGGACAGTCGGAAGATTCTTTGAAATTTTGACGCAAAACTTAGTTTATGTTCCACCTCGAACATCTTTTAGTAATCGGGACGTAACTCTTTCATACGATCTCCGATTTTTATGAATTATATATCTCCAGAAATCTAAGACCGAGAGCTACAACTTTCATGTTGGGCATTGTTCCAAATTCGAACCCGCAATAAGTCAAAAAATGCTAAATCAATGACTGCTATAGTAATTTCGGGATTTGCCTAGAAAAGATGAAGTGGCTTAATCCTAACCACTCAAATCCATCACAAAAATCAGCCTCATTCCTCTATAAATATGACATTATTCCCTCATTCCAGAAGTGGAAAATTGGGTAGAGAAAGGAAGAAAACAACGTGAGAGAAGGAAATGGAAGAAGAGAAGAAAATAAGAAGAAGAATAGAAGAAAATAGAGAAAAAATGTGAAGAAGAAACAAAGAGCATCAATTGAGGGCCTAAAGAATGAAGAAAATCAAGAAGAATGAGGTAAGAAAACCTAAAACTTGGTTTGTTGAATTTTAAAAGCATGATGATAGAATATATATGTTGGCATGATAAGGATTGTATATTGGTGATTGATAAATAAAGAAAATGGTTGTTGAGTTAAATACCCAAATTTGGAAAATTTTAAAGGTTTAGTTAAAAACAAGAAGTGTGAGGTTAAAGAATTATCTGGGGAGGATATATTGGTTTAGAATATGTGGAATTGAAGTCTAATGGAATTATTTGTGTGATGATATTGATATAGAAGTATTGAGGATGCATTTGGGTAAGATAGACTTGAGAAAGCAAGTGCAAAAACTTTGAAATCAGGTGTGTATCGCGACGCCAAAGGGGTCAGCGTCGCGGCGCGTATTGGAAATTAAGATAGGATCATTTCTGGAATATGCGCGTCGCGATGCGCAACACCGTGAGTCGCGACGCGAGATCAGAATTTTTCCCAAATCAGTTTTAATTCATTCCAGTTCCACCTCAGCGTGTTAGAGGCCACCATATGGGTCTCATATCCGTTTCTGAATACACAATACACCATGATATAAGGATGATATGCTTTGAAATAATAATAAGTGCTTGAGTGGATAAATTTAGTTTAATTCAGAATATGTTCCCCATCATATTTTCTAATCAAAGTTGTCAATCATAGATCATCGCAGGAACCACAGTTTCCTCAGTAAGCGAGTAATGTCAGCCAGATTCCAAACCAGTGAGTGGACATTATTCCTTAAAGTTGACTTTTATAATGTATTTTTGCATAACAGACTTATTTTTACGCTTTTAGGCCGTTAGTTGATTTTTACTGCAGTTATTACATGAAAGATTATGTTTTAAGATATGTTTGAGAAAGAAATATTTTCAAAGTATGATTCTATATTTCGAGGCATAGGGAAAAACCTACATCAGTATGTAACTTGGTACATACATGAAATTGACGGATGATATGTGCATATGTAGAGGACTGGGGGGACGGCGATACATCACGCCCCCAGATCCTAGTTCAGGACTAGGGATGACAGATTCCCCTAGATCCTAGTTTCAGAGCTTGGAGAGTAACATAGATCTGCACCCCCAGTTCTAGTTCAGTGGCTTGGGAGACGGCGATACGTAACGTATCAAAACCACTAGTTTCAAGGACATGAGTGGCATACTTTGGGGGACGGCGATACGTAACGCCTCCAAGTCATGGATTTGCACTCCTGGCTCTAGTTAGGCGTATGAGGGGACGACGACACGTAACGCCCCCATACGTCAGGTTTTCATAGACAAAGACTAGTTTTCATAAATAGTTTTCAGATACAGATTTCAGAAATAGTTTCAGATACAGATTTCAGAAATAATTTCAGATACATATTTCAGAAAAGGTTTCTAGAAAGAAAAATTTATAGAGCACAACAGTTTTATAAGAGACTTTCAGAGAAGATAAGTTTTACAAAGAAATTTCAGACGAGATTTTTCATAAAAGAATTCAGAGTTTCAGGCAAGAAAAGTGTTTTCATATAAAGTTATTTCTTGAATTTTGATTTCAGAACCGAACATTTCTATAATAGTTTTCAGTTTTCATTTTAAATCGTCCACTCACTTAGATCGTTCAAACGATCTAACCCCCTCCCAGTGTTTTATTTTGCATAATCATGGAGGACGAGCTCGGGAGGATGGATACTGATGGCAGTCACTAGAGGGTCTGAGTCCACCAGAGTGTGTATAGAGTTTCAGTATTGTTAGTGTCAAAGTAAAAGTTGTATGTCATGAACTGTGTTGAATAAGTTATTGAAATGTGCCAATGCGTTTATTATCAGAGTTGTGATGTGTAGTACTAATGAGTACACTATATGAGTATTTGAGATGCGTTTCATGTTGTTGAGTCGGGGCAATGGTCCCAATGCATGAGAAGGTCATTTGAGATTAGCTCAGTTAAGATGATTACAGACAGATAGTCAGAGGCTCGGGGGGATAGTACGGCTTATTCCCTGCCGGTAGCATCTCCTGGATTAGGGATATTATAGTGTTATAGGATTTTAAGAAGTGTAGAGAACGAGTGTCGGGGAATGTGAATACCAACTAAAGTCTTAGGACCATACACGTTAGGGGTTCATTATTATGTCATATTATGCCATAAGGCCGAATGATTTTTACATGTATAGATCATGTAATATATAGTCGATTTTATGTAACCCATGTGTATTCTATCTATACCAGATATGTATTTTTCAGTATTAGACAACTCCTTCAGAAGTTATATTATGTCAGCCATGTTCATGTCAGAGGCTTATAGAGATGGTGATACTGTCTCTTGCCGGTCATGTATTAGATATACTGGGATGTGACAGTATGACTATGATTGTGATTATTGTGTCATGCTGATTTTGGGACTGATTTTGATCTTATAGAAATTCTAATTTCAACGAGGTTCTTTGATGAAAGTTATAGGTGTGAATATTAACCGTATATAGCATCATACAAATTGTGATTTGAAGTTTGAATGAAAGAGAGATATAAATGGTTGAAAAATGACCGATCGATAACTTATAAATGTAAGGGTCATTTTTTTATCCTTTTTTTTTGTCTTAACATATCAAGCATGGTACTTGTTTTAAAAATATGAATGATTTGTAAATTGTTTAATGAAGAGGAATTTTTAACGGTTTTAATAAAAACAGTCAATAAAAATAAAAGATGATGGCTCTTATAAAAATCGTCATCTTTTGTTCCAAAAAACCGTCACAATATTTTAAATATGAGAAATAATGGTGGTTATAATACACAACCATTGTTACTGATTTATGTAGGGGTTTTTAGGGGCTGAATCCGGTAACGCAGCGGAAGCGGCGGAAGATCGAATCTTCCGATTTCAAAACTTTTTCTCGGATTAATTAAATAAACATATTTATTTAATATTCCAATATTCAAATTATGAAATAAAATTCAATAAATCATATTTAGGTGAATTTACCAAATTACCCTTACTTTGGTATTTTGTCCATTTTAGTCCGAAATTGATCTAATCAATTTTGAATGATTCTAAATCATTTTTAAGATGAACTTAGCATGTTCAAAACATCAAAACACCAAAAGCAACAAAATCCCCAAATATTACATCCTTGGCCGAATGCTCCCTAAGGGGTGCCATTTGTGCACTTTGTCATTTCATGCATCAAAACACATCAAGATGTAATCCAATGAACATGAAACTTTATATGCATCATATACACATCCAAATACACAACATATATGAAAACCCCCAAATTTGGAATTGGTCATGAACCCTAATTTTTCAATTTCTTCAAATTGGACAAATTAGACCAAATTGGTTAAATCAATTACTTTAATCATGTTTCTTCCATCCAATCAAAGTCTCAACACAATGAAACAACTCAAGATCAAATCTAGGTCATCTAAGAGTGGGTCAACAATTCTAGATTAGCAACATGGTTTCCAAAACCTTAAAAGAAAGCTTATAACTACAATAGTCACAACCTTCCTTCATTATACATGCTCAACACTTCCATCAAAACTTCCATCAACAAAAACACAAGGAATAAAGAAAGAAATAACCTAAGAACATCATATGTTAAAGCCTAGATCCTAAGGAACATTTTCCTTTCTAATAGCAAGTTGGAAAAACTCACTAAAATCCAAGCTTTCTTTGATTTCTTCTTTCTTTCTCACAAGCTTCCTTTGCTTCCATTAATGGAGTTTTCTTTTAAATGTATTAGGTTATCAAATGAAAGTGAAATGAAAACAATTTATACTTAGGACAAAGAATGCCCTTGGCCGAAATTGTGTATACAAATATACCAAATTTCATTTCAATTTCATTTAACTTTACATTTAGTCAACTTGCATAAATATCTAATAACACTTTATTAGATATTTAATTAAGTCAACAAATGCAACTAAGAATAATATAACTCTTATATTTAAGTGTATGGCCGAAATTTATAAAGAAATAAAGGAAAAAGATATTTTTATTTTTCAAACAATTTTGAACAAATATCTTAAGAAGTCAAAATCAATTTGACAACCTTTTCCTTTAATGTAAAGTCAAACATTTACATTTATAATCATTTCCTAACTTTATCATTTGGTGATATATTTATATTTTAATTATATTAATCATTTAACAATTAAATAATTAAATAATTAATTAAATACAAATATATCAAATATATGTATTATATTTACTTTAAATATCTCAAATACATATATGATGATGATATATGTCAAATACCTTTATTTGACTATTTATTAATGTGTATTTAATAATATCATATATTAAATACAAATACACATTAATTAGGAAATAACGGTTCGGCCCGTTCGCATGTATTTTTCGTTTAACGATTAAACGATTTATAAATAATCATCATTATTCATAAATGTTGCTCTAGTGCTCTACGAGTATGTTTCATTATTGAGACTCTCTAGATTCAGGTATATCCGTCACGAAATCCAATTTCGTGTCCATAATCTATCCACCCGTAGATTATGACGATCACGGATAAACTAGCTGAATCATACAGGTCGAGGTCATTGCATACGTATAATCCCTCCGTCACAGGTATCCGGATAATCCCAGAGATATAGATGTAAACGTCAAATCTCTATAGGTATTATCCCGTCGACGTATCTATTAGCAATCTCTAAATAACACTCGGAACTTACTTCCGATGTATACTGTGGCCACAGATTTAACAGACTGCTAAATATATATGGACTACCTATGCTCTGTACACAGAACTGACAGATCCTATCTTGACACACACAGGATATCCTGAGGATCGATCCACACCCAACGAACAGGCGGAGGTCTGATCTAAATAGATCGGTGACGTGACTGCCATCTAAGTGTGGAGGATGTCTCATACATCCACAGTGGTATCTCAAGTCGAAGGACCACTATGCTACTCAACCCGAGAAGATTCTTATTGACGTTGGCGTACCATCCATTAAGAATCTTCGGTGAGCCGTTCAGTGTTTATCCACTATAAACACCTACACGTCTATACGAGTCTCCATAGACTCATGGTTCATTGGGATAAACCACCGGACCAAGTCTCGATATACGACATGTACTGGTCTCAACGGATTTGACTAACGACGACCCGTGTTAGCAAATCTTGACCAGGAACTAAGTTTGATAATATTCATATAGCAGTGACACTTCCCAATGTCAATTACAAACTAACTTTGTAACTGTGTACTGCATTATATATTATCGGGCCTTTGTCTAATATATACATATCACTAAACCACATTTAGTTTCAATCTAATCGTAATCAGATCGAATACGTATATAAGAAAGAACAAAGGTGCAACCATAAATAAGTAATATTATGGAATAAGGGGATGTTCGTATTCATGAATCAGACATAAATACGGTCCGGATTGGCGCTCTGAGCACCAACCCCAACAATTTCTCCCACTTGCTCTAGTGCCAATCCACGGTATCATATACACGTCTCAATGTGCATCGTATGCACATGGTCCTCAAAAGCTCACCCAGTACTTAAGAGGTAGGCAACAAAAACAAGTCCGCTATGAAATATCGAGTTTGTCAAACAAACTCTATCGTTTCCCATAGTCAGCATCATTCATATTTTGTAGAATCTAAATTATACATTAATATGAAATGGATGCTATATCTGTATTATGCTACAGCTACTAAGTTGTCCAAGTATTTAAGGATCAAATCCAAAATACTACGAAGACAACCGCAAACACAATAACAATTCAACACTTCTATTTTATAAGGTCACTATGCAACTTCATAAGTCAATACTTCATAAGTTGCATCTAGCTCTACTCAGTTAGTAGAATCCTTCGTGACACTCCCACTGCATCTTTTCTGACTCTTTATGACGTAGACTGTCTAACGTCATAATTAGTCTCAAAACTAATATGACCCTAATGGTTGCAGACTATATTCTCTATGAATTAGAAACTCGTTCTTAATATCTCAAAGATCACAAAGAACGTGTTTCAAGATCCATCATATGGTCTATAGGATGTCAAAATAACTCATAACAATTACGATTAAATCGACATCGATAATCGCACATAATAAAGTATTCATTATGTCATCATCAAATGATACATAAGATTGATTAGACATTCTAATCAATATCTCTTTCGAAAAAAGGAATCATCCTTTACAAAAAATGAATACTTTATATAAGACACACAATAACTGTCCAACAGTTATACTAACTGTCATACAGATAGCCTAGTTATGTCCTTTATTAGATCATATCTAATGTACGAATGATAGGAGTATCTCACAAGTCTCTTGGTTTTATATCTTATATAAAACTTTATATCGTATATAACAGAGACTACTCCCACTGTTTTCACGGAGTAAAGAAGACTTAGGTAAACCTTTTACCTTACAACATCTCATTATTACTATAATAATGATAATGTCGTTAAGATATATAACACTAGAAAGTAATATGTACGCTCCCACTAACCCTTCTAATCACATATGTATTCTCTATACTTTGACAAGATCAGACAATCTAACAATATCAAAAATAGAGAACACATATTTCTGGAAGACTTATCCGAGCCTACAATAGGCTCTGTAAGTTAGCACACTAAACTGCGATCTCAGCAGAACACAAACTCTAGGGCCATTTCAGAATGAACTTTTCAAACAAGGAAATCACAAATGATCTCTTATTCGAATAAGTCATCCAAAAACGCCACTTTGTATTCTTTAACTAAAATATACAGTTTATTATCAACATTAACCAATATATCTTTAATTGTTCAATTAGTGTGACTAGAGATAAGTTTTCTCAGAATCTACAATAGATTGCTGAGTATAACGTTTCTCACTGTCATACTATAAAGGTCAAACCTTTATAAGCTCACATTGCTTCTGTTGTGCAAACAATTAGCACATATCATGAACTAATTCATAATGAAAGCGTAATCAAGTTCAAAACTTGATCATAGTAAGCTATGAACAATCTTAGATCTAAGGTTCAATGGTGAACTTCCAGAATCGATATCAAATATCGCTTCCATTAAAAGTCATAGGATAATTTTTCTTCAATAAGAAAACAACGGAACCATCAAGTATCAAATACTCGTGAATGATTCTGTTATCCTGTTGGACTTGCACGGAAGATGTATAAGGGTTGCTTCATCTTATTAATTACATAGTTCCATTTATAATTTATCATTCTCACATTTGACTTCAATAAGTCAAGTCTTTTCTACAATAGTTAACATCTGATGTTACACACCAAGTAATAAAACGATTTTGTTACTTAGAATCGTAGGAAAGATATTCTATTAAATAGAATACAATATTCTATTAAACAGAATAAACGATAAACTTTTACTTATACCTCCGAGGTGTAAGTAATTTCCATTATATAACTATTATATAAAAGAAAGATTGAAATCTCAAACTTTTCAAGATTCAAATTTTCTACCTATACATATCATATATGCAACTGTAGAAAATAATGGAACATTAATTAAAGAGATGAATTAGTGTTACTGGAGTATAACCCGAGTATGAACTAATTCGGTAACTTTCAATATCAAACGAATCAAATCATATAAGATCCGATTGCTCCCACTACTCAATTCCATCAAGATGGAATCGTGGAAAAACAATATTGAATATGAATCATATTCACTAATAACCTTAGAACTAATTGCTTTAAATTCATACGTTTGATCGTATCAAAGATCTTTGAACAGTTCAAACATGTTATGAATTTTGAGGATAGATTCTCTAAAACCTTTAGATTGAATATATTTGAACAAGTCAAAAATGTTCAATCTACGTTTCATCAGAACGGATTGAAAGTACTTGATACTTTCAAGACTTTCAATATGTGTTTCCTTCAGAAACACGTAACTAAGTTATGACAATTCATCAACTAAGTTACGAATAAAGAAAACTACCTTAAGCAATTATTATTTATTAAACCACATACATCCAATGTATCAGTTTAATAAATTTGGTGGTCCAATGACAATCATTGGTTAAATAGATCTTAATCACTTTCCTGAATACAATATTCATTAAATGGATAAGGATGTGTGGTGTGATCTAGTATCAAACCATCCTTTACCATATGGATTAAGCATCCAATACTTAAGTGATTAAATCATAAAGCACCGTTCTAAATTATTTACTTTACCGAATAATTTTCTCTTATATGTTATCTCTACGTCAATGACACTACTAGTTATTATAAAATATGTAACAATTGTTTATAAA
Organism: Zanthoxylum bungeanum; assembly: GCA_019454045.1. Lineage (NCBI taxonomy): Eukaryota > Viridiplantae > Streptophyta > Magnoliopsida > Sapindales > Rutaceae > Zanthoxylum > Zanthoxylum bungeanum. Next base: position 8,122 of record SKCR01018024.1, on the reverse strand, counting down.
GAACAAGTGACTATCCAATAGTCGCAAGTTCCGATATCAAATATCAAAACAATCGTTAACCAATATTTCAAATAACTAGACAGGAGATCTGATATCCAATACCTATAGTTGTAGTATTGTGAAAATCGATATTTTCTATACACAAATATACGCATCTCCTTTCTTTAGCTTTTTTTTTTTTTATTGCATCAACTATTCACAACAATTGTAAATAACTGATTAGCAAATTGTGTCAGACACATTACCTCTAAAGGTAATTAAAGCTTAGAAACGTCATTACTAGATAAACAAATACCTAATAGGGCTTTCTAAATGCCAGTCAAGAATCTCGAGACATGAACTAATTCAAGTCAATTCTTACTGCATAAGAAACTATTATCTCTAAAGTATTATATCCTATAGGTATATCTATCTAGATTATCTATCATGACTTAGAAACTAAGTCATTAACCATCTTGATTTTTGAAGAAAATCAGAACAACAGTTCCCGATGGTCTAGACTAATCTAATAATATCCTAGTCTAGTAGTATCTAGAACCTATTCTAGAATGACTGCAACCAAGAGTCTAGTCAGATAACATATCATAATATGTGTGCAGTAAATAAAAGTTTAATTCTATATAAACAATAGAATAAGGAAACAAACAAGCGGAAATTTCCATAATAACATACACTGCCAAGTTATGGAATATTTTAAACTTAGCAGTGCCTCCCATTATTTTTACGTAATGCCGTAATCCCCAACGGAAAGACGAGAATTCAATAATTAAATCGAATTCCATAATGGGAAGAGGACCCCATGAATATATTTCGACTCACAGCAGAGGCACGGTCTCGCCTACGTATATTCACAGGTAGACAACTAATTGTCAATCACTCACCAGTGACTCCGAGGTTCTGGTCCTGGTCGTTTCTCGTTGTCGCTGCGAAGGCAGGCCCACAAGGAGACGTACCAAGGTTAAACTTGTCAATGATAAACTCAAGTTACTTGCGTAACCCTGACAGCTAGGGCACGTTCAGGATTCCGCTTTCGCTTGAATTTATCTAGTATCTAATATACATTCGGCATAAATAAATTTCTATCAGCTACATCCTCACAGCAGAGGCACGGTCTCGGATGTAGTCAACGAAAAGATATTTATAAACCGTATTGACAAGACGGACCAAGAAACAAGTATTCCAAATACTAGTTACTTTAAAACCTTATTTAGCGGGGATATTCCATTAAGTGTCATACACCCTAAATCTAATCAAATTAGATTATAACATGCATGTATAAGTCAAGAAAACATGATTAAACATTGAATAAAACAAGCTAATCATTTATGGAGGCCTAGAATCAGACTCGCTCTGATACCATTTTGTAGGGGTTTTTAGGGGGAATAACCCGGTAACGCAGCGGAAGCGGCGGGAGATCGAATCTTCCGATTTCAAAACTTTTCTTGGATTAATTAAATAAACATATTATTTAATGCCCAATAATCAAATTATGAAACAAAATTTCAAATGAATCATATTCAAGTGAAATTACCAAATTACCCTTATATGGTATTTTGTCCATTTTAGTCCGAAATTGATCCAATCAATTTTGAATGATTCTAAATCATTTCTAAGATGAACTTAGCATGTTCAAAACATCAAAACACCAAAAGCACCAAATCCCCAAATTTTTCTTCATCAAGGCCGAATGCTCCCTAAGGGGTGCCATTTGTGCACTTTGTCATTTCATGCATCAAAACACATCAAGATGTAATCCAATGAACATGAAACTTTATATGCATCATATACACATCCAAATACACAACATATATGAAAACCCCCAAATTTGGAATTGGTCATGAACCCTAATTTTTCAATTTCTTCAATTGGACAATTAGACCAATTGGTTAAATCAATTACTTTAATCATCTTTCTTCCATCCAATCAAAGTCTCAACACAATGAAACAACTCAAGATCAAATCTAGGTCATCTAAGAGTGGGTCAACAACTCTAGATTAGCAACATGGTTTCCAAAACCTTAAAAGAAAGCTTATAACTACATAGTCATAACTTTCCTTCATCATACATGCTCAACACTTCCATCAAAACTTCCATCAACAAAACACAAGGAATAAAGAAAAAATAACCTAAGAACATCATATGTTAAAGCCTAGATCCTAAGGAACATTTTCCTTTCTAATAGCAAGTTGGAAAAACTCACTAAAATCCAAGCTTTCTTTGATTTCTTCTTTCTTTCTCACAAGCTTCCTTTGCTTCCATTAATGGAGTTTTCTTTAAAGTGTATTAGATTTTTTAAATGAAATGAAATGAAAACAATTTATACTTGTGCAAGACAAGCCTTGGCCGAAATTCATTAAGCCAAATTCAAGAAATGTAATTTCAATTTCATTTCACTTATTACTTTATCAACTTGCATAAATATCAAAAACAACTTTAAAGACATTTAATAAAGTCAACAAATGCAACTAAGATAAATATAACTCTTATATATTAAGTGTATGGCCGAAATTCATCAAAAATAAAGGAAAAAATATTTTTTATTTTTCAAACAATTTGAACAAATATCTTAAGAAGTCAAATCCATTTGACAACCTTTTCCTTTATGTATAAGTCAACAATTGCAACTTATAATCATTTCCTAACTTTATCATTTGGTGATATATTTATATTTTAATTATATTAATCATTTAACAATTAAATAATTAATAATTAATTAAATATAAATATATCAATATATGTATTATATTTACTTTAAATATCTCAAATACATATATTGATGATATATGTCAAATACCTTTATTTGACCATTTATTAATGTGTATTTAATAATATCATATATTAAATACAATACACATTAATTAGGAAATGACGGTTCGGCCCGTTCGCATGTATTTTTCGTTTACCGATTAAACGATTTATAAATAATCATCATTATTCATAAATGTTGCTCTACTGCTGCTCTACGAGTATGTTTCATTATTGAGACTCTCTAGATTCAGGTATATCCGTCATGAAATCCAATTTCATGTCCATAATCTATCCACCCGTAGATTATGACGATCACGGATAATCTCGCTGAATCATACAGGTCGAGGTCATTGCATACGTATAATCCCTCCGTCACAGGTATCCAGATAATCCCAGAGATATAGATGTAAACGTCAAATCTCTATAGGTATTATCTCGTCGACGTATCTATTAGCAATCTCTAAATAACACTCGGAACTTACTTCCGATGTATACTGTGGCCACAGATTTAACAGACTGCTAATAATATATGGACTACCTATGCTCTGTACACAGAACTGACGGATCCTATCTTGACACACACAGGATATCCTGAGGATCGATCCACACCCAACGAACAGGCGGAGGTCTGATCTAAATAGATCGGTGACGTGACTGCCATCTAAGTGTGGAGGATGTCTCATACATCCACAGTGGTGTCTCAAGTCGAAGGACCACTATGCTACTCAACCCGAGAAGATTCTTATTGACGTTGGCGTACCATCCATTAAGAATCTTCGTGAGTCGTTCAGTGTTTTCCACTATAAACACCTACACGTCTATACGAGTCTCCATAGACTCATGGTTCATTGGGATAAACCATCGGACCAAGTCTCGATATACGACATGTACTGGTCTCAATGGATTTGACTAACCGACCCGTGTTAGCAAATCTTGACCAGGAACTATGTTTGATAATATACATATAGCAGTGACACTTCCCAATGTCAATTACAAACTAACTTTGTAACTGTGTACTGCATTATATATTATCGGGCCTTTGTCTAATATATACATATCACTAACCACATTTAGTTTCAATCTAATCGTAATCAGATCGAATACGTATATAAGAACAAGAGGTGCAACCATAAATAAGTAATATTATGGAATAATGGGATGTTCGTATTCATGAATCAGACATAAATACGGCCCGGATTGGCGCTCTGAGCACCAACCCCAACAAAAGGACTGCAGAAACAATAAGTCTAATGACAAGGGTAAGAAAGCAGAAAATGAGGCTCATGTCACTGAAGGTGAGTAGCTGACTGATGAGATCTCAGAAATGGACTATCAGCAGTGGTACCGAAGCCAATAATAGTTGGGAATCCGAGAGAATTGTGGGTAGACACTAGGGCTACTCGTCATATCTGTGCAGATAGCAAGATATTTTCCTTGTATCAGAAGGTCGATGGCGGCGATCATCTGACAATGGGAAACTCGTCCACCTCTCAAGTGGTAGGACAAGACATAGTGGTTCTGAAGATGACATCCAGAAAGAAGCTTACATTGAAGAATGTACTGCATGTTCCAGATATTCGGAAGAATTTGGTCTCGGGCTCTCTCCTTAGCAATGCTGGTTTTAAGCTTGTATTTATTTCTGATAAATTTATAATGACTAAAAATGATATGTATGTATGAAAATGATACCTCACCGAGGGCCTTTTCAAACTCAATGTAATGACTGTCAATCATGCTATTAATAAGCTAGTACTTCTGTTTATATTATTGAGTCACAAAATGTATGGATGATAGATTAGGACGTGTTAATTATGATACAATACGTAAATTAATTAACATGGACCTTATACCTAAATTTACACAATTGATATCCAACATAAGTGTGAGGCATGAGTTGAAGCAAAATTACATAAAACATCATTTCATTCTATTGAACGCAGTTCTAAACCCTTAGAACTTGTACACACTGACGTGTGTGATATGAATGTTGTGCAAACAAGAGGCAGTAAAAAGTACTTTGTCACTTTTATCGATGATAGCACAAGATTATGTTATGTGCATTTGTTGAGGAGCAAATATGAAGCTATTGAGAGCTTTATACACTATAAGAACGAAGTTGAAAATCAACTCGACAAGAAAATCAAAAGAATCAGGAGTGATAGAGGTGGTGAATATGTTTCACCATTCGGTGAATATTGTTCTATGCATGGAATTATTCACGAAACCACTGCTCCTTATTCTCCTCAACAAAATGGGATTGTTGAGCGCAAAAATCGAACGTTGAAGGAAATGATGAACGCCATGTTGACAAGTTCTGGTTTACCCCAAAACTTGTGGAAGGAAGACACCATATGAGTTGTGGACAAGATTCCTCACAAAAGATTGGACAAGACATCATATGAGTTGTGGAAAGGTCATGTACCTTCCTACAAATACCTAAAAGTGTGGGGGTGTTTTGCCAAGGTAATGGTTCATAAACCTAAGAAGGTTAGAATATGACCCAAAACTATTGATTGCATTTTCATTGGATATGCTCGAAACAGTAGTTCGTATCGATTCTTGGTACACAAGTTTGAGATTCCTGACATCAATCCGAATATGATAATTGAGTCAAGGAATACGACATTTTTTGAAGAGATGTTTCCTTGTAAGGAAAGACAAAGAACAGAGTCTTTCAAAAGAATAATTGATACTGTCAAGGACAATAATCAGGTTGACCAAGAATCAGAACAACGCGCAAACGTTTAGATAATCGAACCTAGACGTAGCAAAAGAGCTAGAACGTCTAAGTCGTTTGATCCCAATTTTCTGACATACTTGTTAGAAAATGAGCCTCAAAGCTTCAAGGAAGCAATGTCTTCGCTGGAGGCACCTTTTTGGAAAGAGGCTATCAACAGTGAGATTGATTCCATCCTACAGAACCATATTGGGAGTTGGTTGATCTTCCTCCAGGTTGTAAGCCATTGGGCTACAAATGGATATTCAAACGGAAGATGAAACCAGATGGCTCAATAGATAAGTACAAGGCAAGACTTGTCATAAAAGGTTATAGACAAAAGGAAGGCCTTGATTACTTTGATACATATTCACCAGTGACTCGTATCACGTCGATAAGAATGCTCATAGCCATAGCAGCTATATTTGGTCTTGAAATACATCAAATGGATGTAAAGACGGCGTTCTTGAATGGTAATTGGATGAAGAGATTTACATGGAACAACCAGAAGGGTTTAATGTTCCTGGACAATAACAGAAGGTATATAAACTTGTAAAATCCTTGTACGAATTAAAACAAGCACCTAAACAATGGCATGAAAAAAATTTGACAAAGAGATGTTGTCAAGTGGGTTCAAAACCAATGAGTGTGATAAGTGTGTGTACACCAAATCAACTCAAAAAGGATATGTCATTGTGTGTCTCTATGTAGACGATATGCTGATAATTGGTAGTAATCATGAAATGATTCAGTCTACCAAAAAATGTGTTATCCAGCAGATTTGATATGAAAGATTTGGGAATAGCTGATGTGATCCTAGGAATTAAGATTTCTATGACATCAAACGGATATATATTATCTCAGATTCATTATATTGAGAAAATACTTGAGAAATATATGAAAAGAGATCTAAATGTGGCTAGAACCCCTGTGGACCTAACTTTTCATCTATCAAAGAAAATTGGCTCGAGCGTATCGCAATTAGAGTATTCGAGAATCATCGGAAGTCTGATGTATCTCACGAATTGCACATGACCTGATATCACTCAAGTTGTGAACAGGCTTAGCAGATATACGAACAATCTAGGACATAACCACTGGAAAGCCATAGTAAGAGTTTTGAGGTATCTGAGAGAAACTTCAAAATATGGGCTACACTATGAGAGATATCATGTTGTTATATAGGGATACATTGATTCTAACTGGATATCTGATACAGTGGATTCCAAATCTACGAGTGGATTTGTTTCCACACTTGGTAGTGCAGCTGTGCCATGAAAATCCTCGAGGCAAACATGTATTACTCGGTCTACTATGAAATCAGAGTTTATAACGTTAGACAAAACAGCGGAAGAATCGGAATAACTTCGAAACTTCCTGGAGGATATTCCTAGTTTGCCCAAACCGGTGCCAGCAATAAGCATACATTGTGATAGCCAATCGGCTATTGGGAGAGCCCAAAATACAATGTATAATGGTAAGTCTAGACACATACGTCGGAGACATAATACCATATGTCAACTGCTCTCAAGTGGCATACTATCGATCGATTATGTAAGTCGAAGGAAAACCTAGCGGATCCACTAACTAAAGGTTTACCTAGAAAGCAAGTTGAGAAGTCATCGAGGGGAATGAGCTTGAAGCCTATAAATTAAGAATTGTCACTGTGGAAACCAAACCTAGCTGACTGGAGATCCCAATATCTAGGTTCAAAATGGACAACTGAAACTTTGTGCAATTCAAAACAATCACTAAAAAGTTTTGTACTATTTCCCATTCCGATAATAACGCTGAGTGTTGTCTGTTATGGTTAGGATAAACTAAGGCTTTTAATGATCACTATATTAGGAGACGAGTCTTAATGAGGGTAAAGACATATTACATCTTCATAGTAGATCACCTATTTCAAGTAAGAAGTGAGACCGCTTCCATGGGAACTTTTAAAGACGGGATACCCTAAAGTACTTGATGAATCCAGGACCGTTGTTTAGGGCCGAAATGAACACAATCGCTTAAAGGGAAATGGTCGAAGTAAAGCTGTGTGTTGGCAATTATCTTGGTTTACACCAACGGCAGAACAGTTCAAAACTATGGGTCGCTGGTTTTCCAAGTAAATCCGATTGTCATTCACTAGAAAATGTTCAAGGCGAAAGCTACCTATTTCGATGCAGCTTTAATTCACGGAAACTCTCTCAGGTGTCTGCATTAATATTTAGAGAATTGTGGGGGATTGTAGAAAATTCTCTAAGTATTGTGTTTTGGATGGAGGAGGGATATGTCCTTTGGATGGTACCCCCAATGGACATGTCCTCCAAATTGTAAGAATGCTCAAAAACCCAAGTGGTGCATGGTGGGGGTATAACCCTTGGAAGGGTTACACCTCAAACCAAATGGTGCCCTTAAGGCACCCTTCCATGTCTATTTAATGAGGGTTGAAGTTCATTATTGATATCCAGAATAGTAAAGTGTCTCATAATTTCGTTTTTGAGTAAATAGAGAGTTGCCCACCATCTCCTAGTTCAAGATCTTCTTAAGAAGTGCCCCTTGGAGAAGAGGAATCCGAGTTATCCTGGGAGAACACTAGCCACATAACCCGTAGAGCACCGAGACGGGGCTAATAAGTTCTTAAGGACAGAGAATCATCTCGACTTGGACAT